>DWAV01002718.1:0-10727 GCA_018231305.1 Noctuana lactifera | reverse complement strand
GATGTAGCTAAGAAGGGCTGAAAGGGAGGGGGGGGGGGGTAAGAAGGGGGGAACGCAAGATACAATGGATCTATCAACTTCTGAATCGGTAACCGAAAATCCTGGGATCTGGGATCCTGTTTAGCGCCTTTTTAGAAGTACCCTATATCGTTGCGTAATTAAAAGCTTATTTCAAAGCTTGCACATTTGTGGCAACGACTGAAAGCATTCTGTTTTATTACGACTACTGCGTGAAACATTAATTAAATACTTTCGACATCGGATACACACATCGGTCTGAGTGGATGTTTGTAGATCAATTCAAATTACGGCTCCATCGAGTCTGTTTGTGGGCAAGTTTAAATTACATTTCGCTTTTTGAGCCAATTTGTATTTCAACGAAAATGATATTTGATCTAGCGTCCCTTTGATTTTATTTGTTTCATTATGTTTACAGTGTTTATTAATGGCGATAGCACATCTTCGCCGTGGAACTGTAGTAACGAAACCGCTGAACGTTCCGCATACGTTGTCGTTTGTATGGCGCGCGGAACTGCAGCGAAATTGCCTGTTCTAACATCAAGATTTAACTTTAGCGCTGTCTCTGTCGCGCGCTGATCCGCCGATCAGCTCTGACGCCGGCTACGTCTACGCTATCATTTCGCGGTACGCGGAGGTGTAGCGGGTATCAAAGGACATCGGCAGATTAGCGCGCGACAGAGGCAGCTAGATAGATAAATCTTGATGTTAGAACAGGCAATTTCGCTATAGTTCCGCGCGCCATACAAAGGACAACTCGATAAATCGTTCAACGGTTCCACGGCGGGGCCACCGCGGTAAATGTCTAGCCTTCTCATAGTTCTGCTTTTCACCGTTAGCGAAGTTTGAATCGTTCAAAAGGGTTTGAAGATTGAAGTGACCTCGTATACCACTTAGAAAACACTTAATCATACTATAAAGGATATTCGCACAACTCTTCGGCTCACAGCCAAGACACAAAACGATACATACAATTACACACAAAGGACTACATATAAATTAGGATCGCATTTCTTGTACAAAATGGGCTTAATTTCGTGCGTCAGATGGCGTCATTATTTACTGGGTGACGTATGTGCTCAATAACCGCAGTAGAATACGGGTCGTTAAGTCAAGTCTGTTCTTTCCTTATAAGTCACTTGTATCATTGCTTGTTAGGAGCGAGACAATGACGTAGTTATTAAATGTTCGTAAGAGATTTGACAGTGTGTTGACCCTTGTTGTGTAGTGATTACCATGCCAGTCCACCATTCGCAGATCGATATTCAAATAGCAGTACCTATTTTTGCATTTGTTTTTTTTTCTTTTTAATTCTACGTCATTGTTAAACAAACCCGCGAAAACGTAGGAAACTAAACATTTGAGGCGGACATCCGTCATCGGTTTAAAAAACAATGCGTTTATTGACCTTTCGTTGACATTTACCTTACCAAAGCTTTAATTTTCTTTTTTTCTGTGTGGCTTCACGTATTTTGCGCATTGCTATTTTCAAAATTGAGGAAACGAAGCGAACAGCAAAGGAAATTGCGGAAATATAAAAAAAAAGTTATAAATTGGACAAAAAAATTAACTTAAATTACAATTTAACTATAGGTTCTGGCCGATACACACTTGTTTAGTGCTAGTGACTAGTTTAAATTCTGAATATTGAACTTTTGTATTGTTTACGCACATAATATTCAACAAAATGTATATTGACCATAACGCAAACTTACTCCAAACATTAAAAAAGTGTAAGTCAACTTACCGCACTTTGCTTCACCAAACGAGAGCAAGCAAAAAGAATGAGTGTTATTTACAAGAGAGTTAGCTCAGCCAGACATACGATGCAGACAGATGTATAGAAGATCAAAGCCATTTATACAACTAATACGATAACTACATAAATACGCATGCGTTCATGGCGATAGCACATTTCCGCCGCGGATCTGTAGTAGCGAAACCGCTGAACTATCCGCACACGTTGTCGTTTGTATGGCGCGCGGAACTGCAGCGTAATTGCCTGTTCCAACATCAAGGTTTAATTTTGCTGCTGTCTCTGTCGCGCGCTGATCCGCCGATCAGCTCTGACGCTGGCTTCACCTTGTAGCTGTGTAGCCGAGTGTCGGAGGAGAACGGCTGATTAGCGCGCGATAGAGACGGCTCCATAGCTAAATCTTGATGTTAGAACAGGCAATTTCGCTATAGTTCCGCGCGCTATACAAAGGACAACTCGAAAAATCGTTCAGCGGTTCTGCTATCACTGTTCCGCGGCGGAGGTGTGCTATCGCGGTCAGACATTATTAACATAATTAATAAGCTAGTCTAGCGCCAAATGATTAGCATAGAAATAACACATAAATCTATCTATACATACTATAAAATGCTTTATCCTGAATGACTGACAGATGGATCAACGCACAGCCAAAACGGTGATCGTAGAGACCTGAAACTTGGTGGATGTGATTTTTATATGATGTAGGCATCCGATAAGAAAGGATTTTCCGAAATTCTACCCCCAAAATGGTGAAAAACGGGGACAAAGTTTGTATAGAACAACGTGGTTCAATAAATTCTGAAATATGCGGACAAAGTCTCGGGCATAAGCTAGTAATTGTTAAACAGTCATTCGGATTACTTAATTCAAAATGGCCGCCGTACGTATTGTTGAATAAAACAAAAGAAATGTTATTGACGAACGATTATAAATGGCCATAAATCTACCATTTGTTTCTCAGAACTGTGTAAAAAACTAATTGAATTTATTATTCCATTACCTACCTACGTTTCAACTTTTCGGGTATCCTGGCCGGATATTTTTGGGTATGAAAGTTGCCTATGATGAATGAGTTTAGTTCAAACGTTTCTATACCCCACGCGAAACTTTCTCCAAAAGAAATATCTGCTTAAAACTTTATAAGCGAAATACGAGTTTTTATTATTCAATTCACTCCGTGGTTGAAAGTTTTTGAATTATGCAGCCGACGCCTGGTATGAGAATTGACAAAGTAATTTAATTATTATCTTAGAGAAAACTAGAGGAAATTTAATATTTAAAACACAACACTAGGTCAGAGTTTAATGTAAAATACCTAAACCTTAATCAGGTTAAGTACCTTACTTCACAATTTTAGAATTTATTTAAATAGTGCTTGTATAAAGACACTGCTAATTTTAATTTTGTTTTCAGCAATGCTAAGGCTCTTTTAAAGGCAATTTTAAACTTTCTTGTGGATTTTTTTTTTACATGTACCTACTAAAACAATGTAAGGTTTTATAACTCTTTTAAGGTTTATTGCACTGTATTCATATTATTTTTTGTTTATCGAAGTTTATTAGCGATATCGCAGATCGTAAATAATGTAATGGTCATTTATTACGATTTATATGATTAAAATACAATTTATAACAAGTGCTAAAACTTAACTCTAATAATACTCTACATTTTATTGAACCTCCTCGGTCGACGGTCCTAATCAGCGATAAAATTGCAGATATTCACTAAGTGAAAAATGTACTTTATAGTTTTACAGCGAAGGTACAGTTTTCACTGCAGTGAGCACATATGACGAGGGTATTGGCCGAAGTGCCTATTAATTTATAATGAGGAGAGAAAAGGCACCGATTGAAACTTATATCAATGAACTTTCAATCGTTACTTTATTGCCAACTATTTCCCTAGAGTATTTCTTGTGTCGAGTAACAAGAAATCTACTCTATGTAGCATTAAATATATTTTACTTGAAACAATAACATAGTCTATGGTTTATTAATAATCACTACCGACAGTTTTATTGGCAGTATTTATGTGGTAAACAAACATAACAAACATACGCGCTTCTATAAGTACCCACACATTTGTGTCGTTAAGTCAGTTAAAAACGGGTATAATCCGTCGTGGTCACATCCGTGCCCAGCAGTTGGATATAAAAAGGGTTGAAGGCAATATAAACTATCGAAATCACAGGTATAGGCGCTAGTCGCTCAATTGAAGCTTTATCAATTTAGACCAAATGTTGGAAACTCCTATGGTTTATTGTGAACTAATTATTGTTGAGAACTTTATTAAAATGAGAGTTAGAAAACTTTACATTGTACGTTCTTAAATCATGTATAGTATATAGAGAGTTTTAATTAAAAGTTACAAACTATCCAGTATTAATTATACGGATAATTCAACCTTTATAACGATGAGGTAAATTGTCGTATCAATTTTCACTTTGATGCTTATATCGTATTTATTTTTATTATATTTAGTATTTGTAGTAAATAGGTTTTATAATGCTTTTAATGTTTTTGTGTCTTTAATTACTTACAACAGCTCTCACAATTTTGAGAAAAATTGCACGGGTTTGGGGGGAATTTTGGGATGAATTTTGTTGTATCTAAACATAACCCATTTAAATATCGTTCATCCATTCCACAGGAGAAGGCATCAATATTTTGGTACTTATTGCCCAGATATCAAACGTACAAAAATTTACTTTGTATGTTCACTGTACCTACATATTTAGTCAACGAAATATCTTGGTCTAATAAGTATATTAATGACAATCTGATGATAAGGTCCAGAGACTGTTACCCCTACCATATTTGCAATACCAGCATAATTTATTTAGTCAGAGAAATAAATTAGAATGGACTTGCCAATTCGCACTATTGAATAACAAAACAAAAATTTTCTTTAAAAGAAATTGAAGATCACAATGCTCTACTGAAACTATGTTTTATGCAACTTCGAAAGAACTTCGAAAAACTTCGAAAGAACTTAGGAAGAAGTTTTATTGGCGAAGCTGTTATGCAAATGCTTGTTTTTAAACTTTTTATTGCTAAATTGGCTTTCTTTCACATTTATCAACACAACACTTCTTCAAATTAAACTTCAAAAGTCTTAATTTTTCCTTCACATTTTCGATAACTTGACTCGAACTCTATTAAAATAAAATCAGTTTGAAGTTATTTCAAATTATTCCGTCTCAATTGGCAATTTTCTTCAATGAATAACATTAGCTTTCTAAAAAACCATTACTAGTTTTTTCCCGGATAAAGAAGGATGGAATGGACAGATAAATTGAATTGACTTTGGGATCTATTTGACTCAGACCATATTCTGTGAGACAATCCAAATCAGTAGAATTTAAGAAAATAGAGAGATAGGAATAGGCGCAAAATTCTAATAATTATAACGCGCGTTACAAAATCAACCGACTTCAAAGTTGTCGCGAACATTTTAAGACTTATATGGTTTTCTCATGGATGCTATTGTCAGAACTGGATCAAATTTAAATAGCTTCCTTTGCATTAAGAGTTAAAGGAAGCACCAGCTTTTAAATAAAAAAAGAATCATCAAAATCCGTGCACCCAGTCGGAAGTTATAACAAAACAGTAAAAAAATTTAATTAAGCAACTCCTCCTCCAAACTTTTCCGAAGTCGGTTTAAAATGCATTTAATAAAGGCTTAGATAAAGAAGTATTTTTAAGCTAGTTTAAAATAAAATAGTACGTACCGAAACTACAACTTTGATTAAAAAAATAAATAAACCAGTGACCAAAAGGTATCCTCGTGGGTATCTTTAAGCCATCTACTCCCTAATTCCTGTGCCGATTTGCTACGCAATGAAGATAATGGTCGTTGCGTGACATGGCCGCTTCAGCTGTCGTGTCGTGAGTCGACTTTCTTTTCAACTCCCCAATGTATTCCCCAATGTGAAGAGGTAAGAAATATTGAAAGAATTATCTTGAAAGGCAACGCTTTGGTATCGTCGTAAAGATATCTCTACCCGTATTGTAACCATTAACCATAGCTGTTAATTTTGCACTAAAATGCAAGGACGATTATTTTTTCAATTTAATGTAAATTAATCAATCGATAAAAAGATAACCGCATTAACATTTCTAACTCATTTTGCCTCACTTCGGTGAAACGTCCTAAACTTTCTATTTGAAACACAATAAGATGTAATTATATCTTATATTTTAGTCGGCTTACGGGTGGGTTATGATACGAGTAACCCTAGCCTGCCCCCACTTATTTCAATCTTAATTTTTAGATATTGATATGTAATATAAAAATATAATTATTAGATTCTATTTATATTGTATTCCATAAACTTTCTTAATACTTACTTTCTTAATGTATTAATTGTTATTTTAGAGGTACGTAAGAAATCCAAGTATACTATTTTCATTTTGTAAACAGAACTAGACATAGGTGTTAACAATGAAGCACACAGCACTTCGCGTGGGGTTAATTTTATTAAACTTCAGCTCTACAAAATAAACCTGTTATGTGCTACGTGCTTTGCGCCTGTACTACGATAAAGATGTTTTCAGCTACGTACAACGTGCTACGATAAATGCTACAATTATTCGTAGACATGCCTACAATGTAGAGTTCGTCATAGCTAACATAGAATGAAAGGTATTAGAAATCATTTTGTCCCGATTAAGAAACCTTAAACATATCGCTATAATTAAGCCATGAATAAATCTTAGAGAACTTTTCGAAAAAAGGTTAATAACTGCGTAATCCTTTGATTACTCAATCGGTCTGATGGTGGTAAAAGTAGCACCATCAGACCGATTTCGGAAGAAATGACGTTAGACTAGCCGTTATAAGAGCCAGATTTATAACGACTTTGGGAATTTCTGGTTAGTAAGTATCGATCGGTTTTAAGTATAATAAAGATTTTATTAATAAAAATAAATTTAGTTCAGAATAAGGACAACACTTTCCAAGAAACAGCGAGCGCTAAAATAGAAAAGGTTTTCCGCTTCCAAGAACGTGTAGCGGTATAATATGACTCGTGAAAATTAACACTCATTGCTCCCCTGCAGTAGTTAATAAGAGCGTCTGTTTTCTTTCTTGTAAAGTGCAGACTAAAAAAGAACTTAGTGTTTGAGGCAATGACAATGAAAACTCATAAGAACGTTAATAATATTTGATATTTTGAAAAGTATTTTTTTTATTATATGTGGGATACAGGTTTGGGTCAATCAAGTCTTCAAGTCTTTACTATTGACCCAAACTATTTTTAATTTTTCATAAATCCATCCTTCTTTCACCCCTCGTGCTATCTCTCTCTAGCTCTCTAGCTTCAATCGCACGCCAACTTACTTTTTCATGCATAATTTTACAAAACAGATCCCACATACCTACTCATAGTTAACGGGGCGAACTTAATACCGACTCAAAACCAGTAAATTATACATATAAATCTTTCTCTTGTATTATTATTACTCTTTCTATTACTGAAAACTGCAATAAAATCCATTGAATAGTTTAAAAGATTGAAGCGAACAGACGTCGGAAGCGACTTCATTCCATACTATATAATGAAGTTTGTATTTTGCTTATAAATATTTTTGATTTGATTTGACTTGATTTGCGTAAAACAAACAACATACATGCATACATATTGATAAGTTATTATTATATTATATTCAAATCTCTTAACTATAACGTTAAGGCAATAAGACGCTACTCTAAAGCAATAAGCTGTAGGCGGAGGTCATTGCCCTCGATAATGTAAACTGTTTACTGATACATATTCCCTGAAGCGTTCCATAATCGCCATGACATGCATTATTAAGCTTGAAATATATCTTCCACACGTGTGAAATACCAACAAGAGATAAAACTCAAGTAGTCTATAGCACTAAGTCTCTATTGTATTTCTGTTCGCCTGGTCCATCTGACCTTTTTCTAAAACGGCGGTTATACCTTCAGATAAATAATATCCGCATTGGAGCAGCGTGGTGGAGTATGCTCCAGGCCTTTCCTGATTGTGGAGAGAGACCCGTGTTTAGCAGTGGGACATAAAAAACGTATATCACGGGAGTAATACTTTAGTAATGAGTAATAATTTAGGAACATCATTTAGTAATGCCGATGTAGTAAAACCGAGTTATGTAGAATTTTTACCGCACTTAAAACTTATTAGTAGCCTACCTCAGCGTATTATTTATTCTTCTGAACTAAGTACAAACTATCGAAAAAAAGACGGCATAAATGTTAAAAGCATTTTCTAGCAACTAACCTTTGGGCAAGTTCATATACTTTTGGTCAGTTAATATCAATGGGACGGCTCTAGGATCTTTAGTAATACCGGTTTTCTTATTTGCAGTAGATTGCATTTTAACCAATAATTCTAATTTACATTACAATTAGACAGTGTTTACTACATACTCTACGCACTATTGTCTATCTCATAGGTCTCACCTCACATGCAATTTCCACCATGTTCGGTTTCATTTGGTCGTTTGGTAAAATTATTTGCTAGCCTTGTACCCAATCTAAAACATCT
This sequence comes from Noctuana lactifera, assembly GCA_018231305.1. NCBI lineage: Eukaryota > Metazoa > Arthropoda > Insecta > Lepidoptera > Hesperiidae > Noctuana > Noctuana lactifera. The sequence continues at coordinate 2,424 of DWAV01002718.1, read as the reverse complement.
TATCACGATTATAATTACGAAACTAAATAGCTATTAAAGTAAGGAATTGTCCGCGAAATATGAAGAAAACCTAAGAGCTTTTAACGCCCAACCTCCGTAATTCTTCGTTAAATATTCACTTTTCCCTCCAAAACGATTAAGGGAATGAGCTTCATTAATAAACACTGTCCTTAACAGCTTTTAATGTTGTTTAATGTCAAAAGAAAGTGAAAAGGCTCACTGACAAAGTTATCTACGATTTATTTTTTTGTTTCTTGCGAATAAAAAAGTACGTACTCATTCAGCCAGTAATCATGTAGGAATTATACTGGCATTGATTTCGGTTTATTAATTAGGTTTTTATCTACCAATCCGTATTGGAGCAGCACAGTGGAGTATACTCCAGTCCTTCCTCGATTTTGGGGAGAGACCCGTGCCCAGCAGTGGGACATAAAAAAGGGTTGAAGGTAATAAAGTTTTTAACAACAAAATATGGGTATATTTGTGAAATTAATAAGTTTTATCTTTGTCTTGCTTTATCTTAGAAATGACCATATTTTTCCGCAGTGTTCCAATGTAGAACATGAAATTAAAACAAAAATGTGCACATTTACAAGTATAAACAACAAGATCGATTCAGTCTGTTAAGTAAAGTTGTTTATTCCCAAGTTATGTCTTATTTTTTGTACGTCGGAAGTATCGTTAAAACTTTCGTCTGCCTGTCCGCGGTTCTAGCATTGATAAGTACGAGGGCCGGAAACTTTTCTTATCTAAATGGAAGAAGTTTTTGCGTGTTTTGCGGTGCCTGTTGACGACTTTGCTCACGCGTGTTTTTAAATAGCTAGAATTTTTTTAATATTGTTTTTATGCCTATTGGAGTATGCCATCATCATTCACAATTATGCTTTTCCCATTATTAGGGGTCGGCGCAGTATGTTTTCTTCTTCCATTCATCTCTATCATATACCACACACTCACACTTTTTTCACACATATCCTTTTTCACACACCCCCTCCATCTTCTTTTCGATCTTCGTCTCCCTTATATCCATCCTTAATCCACATTCACATCTAACACTCTTCTCGTATCTGCCTTTTTTAACCGACTTCAAAAATGGAGGTTCTCAATTCAACTGTATTTTTTTATGTTTGTTACCTTAAAACTTTCAACTGATTGAACGGATTTTGATGGTGGACACCCCATGTCGGATGTTGTCAAACCGCTCAAAGGGCCTCCGACCAGGTTTGACGACTGTAATCTTTCGATAACAGCGAAGCAGGAAGCGCGCGCATGCATTGTGCCACTAGAGGTCACCGATCCACACTACCAGTGGGGTTACGCGTGCTTCGCGTGTTAGATCATACAATACGCTTAGTACAATACACCGGGCTCGATTTCCGGTGGGGCAAAAATTTAAATAATGAATTTAAATTTCTATTCTCAGTCTGGGTTTTTGTATAAATGTCTTTGTATGTGTCCATGGCACACACGACACAGAATCCTAGTGTGGGGCTGTGAGTGTGAAGCGTTAAAAAAAGATTATTAAAGCATTCGCTTATACACAGAAAATGTCCTCGTAACATAAACTTACCACGACTATTTCGTTCTATTTAAAGATGTATTTTAGTTAGCCATTAGGGACGACGTCAAATTGCCGCAAAGCAACCCTTGTCAGACCATTTACGATACCTACGTACCACAGTATTAGAGGAGATTAAATATATCTACAATTCTACATACTTCATAATAGTGTAGTAGGTACTTCTGTCTATACATAATAATAAAACTGTAAAAGAGTTCCAGTCCGGCTTTCACGCAAAAACTACTGGTCAGATATTAATGAGACTTTTTTTGTTATATAGCTATTAGCCATCGGCAACATAAAGGCTATAATTTATTTTGAAAAATATTTTTATATACCAACCAAAATATTCACTACAAAAAAAAACAAATATGTTTTTATTCATTAAAACATAGTACATAAAGGGCAAGGGCCCTTGTACTGGGTTGATATCCCGTATTACTGGGTACCCTACAGATCATAATATGTATATAATACACGGATATATAATATATAATACTGGGTACCCCACGGGTCATATTATATAATAGACACCTGACAAATTGGTCGATGTCCCAAATCGCGCGAGAACCTACTCGTACTATTCCACTGTCAAGCTCATGATGGACAGAAGCTTTTAATTAATGGCTAATGGCGCTTCATTGTTTGTCGTATAACTATTATATATTTTTAGCAGGAAAATAGATGAAATTCGTCTTAATTATGTTCGTTATTCGCATTGAAATAATTCTGTAGAGCAGTTAATAGGAAAAATAAGTAACTGTTATTTAATCTATACTAATATTATAAAGAGGAAAGATTTGATTGTTTGTTTGTTTCTATTGAATAGGCTCCGAAACTACTGGACCGATTTGAAAAATTCT
>DWAV01002717.1:0-10727 GCA_018231305.1 Noctuana lactifera | reverse complement strand
TTTAAAGATTTAAGCATACATAGGGATATAGGGACAGAGAAAGCGACTTTGTTTTATACTATGTAGTGATTACTTACATGGTAATTATTATATCAGTATATTTTAGCTTAGTTGTTGAGATACCACATAAAAAGATTAAACGTTAAGACGGCGGGAAAAATATTATCAAAAAGAATGTAGGGGGTTAACCATGTACAACGAAACAATACAATACCTTCTCGAAGGTTTCGACCACAAGACGAACATAATACTTTTATCAACTTTCTCGAACAGACTTCACATTTTTCAAAGATTATTTTATAAATGGATCGTTTACACATCATGATCGCATTAAAATAGTTCAAAAACATTATCTACTCTAAAATATTTTAACTGATAGATAGTAAAGACTAACACTCAGTATGTAAAACATTAATTTTCTACGACACATAGGTATAAATAAGTGAAATGTGCCATAGTAATTAGACAAAATTATCTTAAATACTTTTAATAAATAGGTAGGTACTTATAGAATAGTGATTATTATATTCGTATACGTTTATATGGCAAACGAAATTGGAAATAACTCAATTACTTAAAAAATAAACAAAAAAGTAAGACTTTTTTTTTGAGCAAGTAACAACCAAAATAAATTTTAAACATAACAGAAATACATGTCTGTGCAGAATTAGTGAGACACTATTTTGGCAATGATTGCATGTATTAAGGCCTAAGTAAGGCCTAATTTCAAATTGAATATAACTCAATTAAAGACTCTACAACACATCTAATACAAAAGAGATTTTTTTTTTAAATAACTATGAAATCATACTTCCCGAACACATCAAAGGAATTATTATCATCATTCATTATAAAATGTATAAAATGGCATTAATAGTAATGACTAGAGCCAGTATAATTGACTTAACCTAATTAATATCTAAACTTAACCTAGAAAAATTTTAAAAGAGAAAAAATAATTTAAAAATTATAAAACTTCGTGTAAACTTTGATGAAATAGAAACATTGATGACTAGCATAGCAATAACTAGATATTTATGATTATATTGCACACACAGAGATAACTAGAAAATTATATTAAGATTTTGATCACATAACATATATTAGTTATAAAGAAACTAAAATAAATTGTCGAAGTGGAATGAACATAATTATAATCATAATATTAAAAACTTAATGTTTTTATGACTTTAGACACTAATAAAGATTGACTTCATAGGTTCAGCTACATGCTACAGTATAATTTTAATTCTATAAAATATAGTTAAAAATTGGGGAAACATTATCCCTAAAAAGGTTTTTTCAAAGTTAAAAGTGTTTTGAAAATAAATTTCAAAACAAGATTTAAGAGCAGGTACGAAAGTACCGAAAAATCTGTCACAAACCAATGGAATATATCGAGGCCCATATTGCGTGAGGCGAGGGTAATAGAGCGCATATTATTATGCTCGACTGTCCTTGGGAGTACCACAACATGATTAATTGAAAGTCGATCAATGAATTGAAATATTATAGGTACCTACGCTATAAATTTCTGGACTTGGATTTAAGCTAAGTCAAGACGGTGAGTGGACATTTAATTTATTTGGAGTTGTTTATATCATAGGTACCTATTTTGTCTAATAAATATTGACATGTACCACCTAATATTAAGCGGTGAGCGTTTATGTGATTACTGGCAACATTAGAGGAACGCCAAATTGTGAAGGCCTTGCCTAAGAAAACCCTTTTTGGACGCTTTTAAGAAATTCCATAGGATATTTTATATTCATATTCTTATTGTTCATAGGATATTTTACAAAAGGTACCTTTAGGCGCTGCCATACGACACTATCAATATTTTAAAATAAACTAGAATAAGCTTACTTTGCTCTTTGGCAAGATTCCATCGCAATATTTGTCAATGTTAGCTATAAACAGCATCACATATTATATTATAATAGTAATGGCTTAGCTCGAGAACAGGAATACTTCTATTTAATTGTTAATTTTATTAACAATGAGTCAGTCAGTGAATACAGAGTAAAAATACATTATTCATCACTACTAGATTAAAGTCTCATAGCCAAGTCATAATATATGATCCTTAATTATATCACATTTAATTTCAGTAAGATGAGCTTTATTTTTTGTACAAAAAAATTAAATTACGAATAATGATATATATATCTAAATAGATTATAATAAAATAGGCGGTTTAGTTAAATTTTCTATGAGATGAGTCATTTAGAGATCTAAAAAAATAAGTTTTTTTATTAAGCTGAAAAATATGTATCTAATTCTTAGATTATATTAAACATAAAAAATATATTGAAAACATTAGAATGGAAATATCGCTTAATTTTATTAGGACTTCAAAAAAGTTTCGAAATTAATAAACTGAACTTAAGCACGTTTTTAATACTTAGATTAGCACTCAAGATGTGTGTCAATCTTAACTTCAGTTTGTTAATACGGATCTAAGCTATTTAAAGTATCGAACTTGAGGTCAGGTATCTTGGAACATAACTAATTATAAATATAAAAATATTATATTGACGTGCCAAATTTTACTGTGATACTAATGAAATTTTAGGCGCAAAAATAGTTTCACAAAATGCGCTCACGATAAGTACTCGTATGTTATACGAGTATGTTCTTAAGAATAACAACGCAGTGTAGGGAATGATAGAATGATATGCTAATACATAAATTACCCATGTAACCATGGCATTACTTGAATTATTAACTACAGTTCAATTCAACAGCCGCGCCTACATACAATAGGGAAATACAGCTAATAAGTAATGTCATAAGTATGTAATAAATAGAGTATGCATAGTACCAATCATATAGAGCTCTATAGTTTTTACTGAAATTCGGATTTATGCAAAGATTTTGGTTATCCGCAAACTAACTTATCAAGATGTACTTTTCAATGTATAAGTCAGAGTGTAAAATCGAGATGGTAGATATCTTATTGTGAGATGACTCACTGGTTTCTTTTAACTTTGACAAAGTCGTGATAAACTAGGAAGCATTTCCTGTGTGTATTATGGCAAAAGGGCAAGTTACATCTGTAGCAGAAAACGTAAGTATTTTTGGAGCAAACGTGACATTTGTGTTGAGTTTCGTGCCATCCGTGAATATGTGTTAGGTTATTATCAACAAGAGTAGGATTCACAATGAGACTGTGTCTCTGACTGATCTCCTGATCAAGACGTTTTTCGGAATCTTGAAGTTGCATTTGCGACTTGATCACTGACATATTAATAGATTCTGGGTCTAAGATCGATATACTTGCATACTTTTTAACATTTTTAAGATCTAAGTCTCGTTGACTAGTTGAAGGCGTCTCTTTTGATGGTATGTGTAATACCTTAGTGGTTATTACGTTCGAAGTTTTGTTAATTGTATTTGTTTGTGTTACATTATGAGAGACATCGCTAGCCTGTCCTGTTTGGGGCTTTTTGGTAGGAATACCACTACTTTGTTTAGTTGTCGTTGACGCGTCACCATCATATCGTCTTTTGATACCTGTTTCACGGCTTTTTCTTTCATACGTCTTTATTATTTTATCTTTTAATATGTCATTCGCCTGCTTTCTTATCGTTGATTCATCACTATTTAATGTTTTCTGAGCAGGAATCAAACTCTTTGTAGCAGGAGCCGCATTGGTATTTTTGGGTATTATTTGAAATGAAGGAAAGATCAAATTAGCTTGATTTTTGTGTTGAATATCACTTTCATTAAATGATTGCTTCTCGTTCTCTATAGATGCAATATCTATTCCACTATCTTTTTGTGTTGAATCAAAACTGTACGGTCTGTTAATAATTGCCTCATGGGTTTCTTTTCCATAAGTTCTAATTTTTTTGTCACCTAATATGCCACTTGCCTGCTTTACGAATATCGATGCATCACTTATTGAACTTTTCGGTTTATTTATAGGTATACTCACATGTTTGTTGAGTAATTTTTGTGTAACGGTAACGTTAGATTGATTTGATAATTGTGACACATTACACCGTGTCGTGGTTAGAATCTCATTTGTTTTTTTCACACATGGTGACAAATCATTAAGTAGTGGTTGACCAGTAGGGGTTTCACTGTTGTCTATCAATTGTGGTATATAACTGCTGAATCTCCGAAGTTTAATCTTGGTTTTATCACTTATTTTCAACGATAAAGGAACGCGATTTTTTACGTTTGTGGTTTCGTTTGATCGTTTCGTTTGTGGTGGCTCATGCATACTTAATCTTCTTCTACCATATGCATTACTAGTTACTTGTCCCTCGTTGAAGGTATTAAGCTCGTGTTGTGTTTGTAATAGCAAACTCTTCCTAAAACGACTTCTGGTACAGACCCCAATGGCTTCGATATCTCGCGTTGGAACGTCATTAATGATTAGTTTTTTGACATAGATCTTACTGACCTCTTTTGCCGATGACGTTATGTCAGTACTACTCTGTCTTTTTATTAAACTCGCCTTATCTTCGTTTGCCAGTTTATTATTGCCTTTTGCCAGAATTATATTTTCAACAGGTATGTCTCTGCTTTGACTTTTTATATTTTTATTATTATTTACATTACATATATTTAAAAACATAGGTTTTTCAGTAGCCTCTTTTACTAAGTGTGTTGTAGTATCGTTTAATTTGTAAACAGAACTGGACTCATGTATTACAATTTTACGTTTTTTGATAGGGAGGTCACTATCTTGTCTTATCATAGGTGAATTGTTGATGCCTGTCAGCAATGGCATATCACTATTTAATCCTTTATCATTGTCTTTGGTCTTTGTTGTTCTTAATGACATATTAGTAGCTTTCATGTCGCTGTCTGAGGTCGTTCCTGATGGAACATCAATACACAAAGGACTAGTAATGGATTCTTTCTTTTGTATTGGACAATTCTTGCTCACTTGTTTACTAGTAGGATTACTAACTTGTTTCTGTGGTGACACCTCTATGAAGGAACTCTTATTGGTCAGGACTTCGATGTCTTGCTCCGTATCAGTAGATCCTTCCTTATTATGAACTTCTGTAACTTTTCGAGTCGTTAATGCAGCATTATTTTTAACTTCCATTATTTTTTCGTCACTAACTGGTTTTGCTTTATTATACGTAGTTTTCGTTGTTGTTCGTTGCATTTCACTGGTAGATTGTTTTTCGGTCGGGATATGAATGATTAATTTTACTGGCTTCTTAGTGGTTTCATTTTTTTTTGTATAAGTCTCGCTGGCTTCTTTTGGTAAGATTCCCCCAGTACTACTGGTCGATTGTTTACTTGCAGGGATGTTTCTGTTTCCTTTTGATAAACGTCTTGTTGAAATTTTATGAGCTTCCTTTACTGGCAATGACTTGTCACTGGTAGAAGGTTTACCTAATTGTTTGGATAACGGTAGTACGTCGACGCTAAAACGTCTATTTATGTTGGTTCTGCTTGTTATCCTTGAAATCAGTGGTATATCATAGTTGGATATTTTTTTGCGTTTAATATCACTGGTCTCTTTAGCTACGTGTGCATCAGAGGTTTCGATACTAACGTTTGTTGTTTCGTTGTCTTTCTGTATGTTAAAGGACCCGTCTTTTTTTTTTGCAGTCAATAGCAAACCAGCATCTGGTTGCTTTGTGATACAAATTTCACTCCTTTGTTTTATTATTATCGGTATATATGAACTTTTAGTCATAGACGCCTTGTTGTCTTGTTTTTTTTGTGAAGACACAATATTTAATTTCTTCTGTCTTTCTGTAACTAGTTCCGGATCTGTTTTAGACTTTTTCTCGAAAGAACATGCTTCTCTTGTTTTGTCATGTTTTGATAGTACTGCTACTTTAGTTGACTTAATTGGGAAAGACGTGTCAAGAGCTTGTTTTTTTGATAAATCAACGTCTCTACTTGATCGACTTGAGCTTGATGACTTGTTTGTTTTCTCTGTAGTTGACGACACATAACTTTTTGGCAGATTTTCGGAAGATATATTACAAGCCATCGTTATGGATTGTTTGTTATCACTATTTGATCTTTCATTGGTAGCAGACCTACCGGCTTCTTGTGTCAATTGTACGTCATTTAACCGTTTCTTATTATGAATATTAATGGTCTGGTTCGGAGAAGGCAATACTTGTTTCTTGGTGTCAATGTTTCTGACTCGTTGTTTGCTACCTACCTTTTTTGAATCGACACTTAGTGACCGGCTCTTAGTACGGGAGCCAGTTGCCTCTTTTATATCGATACCTTTACCTTTATCAGTAACAATGTCAATATTCGGTTTATTTACTGTTGTCCTATTACTTGAACGTCTCATATCACTGTTTTGTTTTGTTTCTAGTGCTAAATTACTTACTGTTTGTTTACTACTAAAAGATCCGCTTGATTCCTCAATAGACGTTGTGACATCACTATTTAAACGTTTCTTAATAACGATGGCACTAACCGCTTGTGATTGTGGTGTAGCATCGCTCATTGTTCGCTTTTTGGTAGGAATGTAACTGGATTTTTCTGCTGTTAAATCACAGACCTTTTTGCTAAGAACCTCTTTGCACTGTTTTTCTATTGGAAGCACACTAGTGGCCCTGCTAGGTTTCGTTGTTTGTGATATTTTTATTTTCTTGTTAGAAATTACGCTTTCGGATTTAGTTGGTTCTACTTCATCACTGAATAATTTCGTCATTTGGTCCTCAATAGATTCTATTTTTGGTGATAAACAATGACTTTTTTTAGTAGTAACATTATCAACTTTTGGAAATGTCGATGAAATTTCACATTTTTTTGGTGTCTTGTTTTGTTGAATATTATTACTTGATGGTATCTTGAGAGAAGTGTCAATGATTTCCTCATTGTTTTGTGACGGAACACTTAATCGTTCCAACTGTGACTGACTACCAGTTATTGGTACATTATGCATAAACTCCAATTTTGTAAGAATTATTTTGACCTCTTTCATAGGTGGTAGCAAATCCTTACTCGACTCTTTCATGTCAGAAGTCTCGATTACTTCTGTTTTCCTTTTACGTGTCACTTGATTTCTAGCAGTAATCACACTTGTCTCTTTAAATTGTCCTTCTCGACTATCTAACTGTTTTTTACCATCTGTTTCGCTAGATGGTTTTGTTGTATGTTCTTTAATGGACGGTAATTGTGCATCTTCACTTAATTTTTTATCTATATGGATTTCAGTGATATTTTTGGATTGTAATACATCATGTGAAAGGTGTTTCTTGCCAGCGGCTTCAGTAGTTTGCTTAATTTGTGATTCTTCAATAAATGGTTCCATGTGTATTTCAGATATTCTTTCTCCCGCTTTTGTTACAACATTATTACTTCCTGATTGTTTCGTGATACCTGTTTCGGTGGAATTTTGAGTATGTGATATTACACGTATTAATTGATCATTCTCAGCATTCTCATTTATTAACTGTTTACATAGTGGTACCTCATTAAATAACTGATTCTTGGTAGGACTACATTTTGGCTGTTTGGCAAGTGATGCAAAAGCGCCTATTAAATGTTCATTAGTAATCCCGCTGACAACGCTCGAAGGGTCAATTTCACTTGCCTGTTCAGTATGTATGTCATCAGTAACTAATTGATTAAAAGTAATATGCTTTGATTCTTTTGCTTGTAATTCACTATTCAATTTCAGAACATCAAGTTTTAATTGTGTCTTTGTGTCTATCACACTTTCTTTATTCGTTTGAGTTCCATCCTTAATGATCTGGCTACATGTGACGATTTCATTATTTTGGTTTGTTTTTGGTAAATAATTAACCAATTTATTCTTTATAATAATCACGTTAGATAGTTTTGTTGAAATAACTTTACCAAAAATTGGCTTTTGAATTTTACAGGCCTTAGTGGTTGATAGTCCTCCATCACTACCTAATTCAATGACAGTATTCTCGCGGAACTGTTTATTTTGTGGTTTATCGTTAAGTAATAAATTACTAATGGTTTTCTCGGTGGTTTCTTTTGTTTTTTGTGGTGGATTATCAACTATTATATTTTTTAATGGCTCTTTGGTAATAACTGATACCGAGGGTATATTAAGTTGGGGACGTTCAGAAGGTGTTTCAGAGGGTTCATACATTAAGGATGATGTATCATACTTTAACATACTCTTGGAAGATGTTTCGCCACTTTCAAATTGTGAATCATTAATTACGTTATCGACACAATCTTCATGTGGTTCATTTGGCAGTGAGAGTACATTATGAATCGGTAAGCTTTTGAATGTTGCCTTAGCTGCATGACAAGTTAGTGGTGCCGCATTGTCGATTAATACATTGTTATTGGATGTTTGATCGGATGTGTTTATTACAGATGTTGGAATTCCAATTGAATCATTCTCGGCAGAAGCCTCGTTGTTTTGTGTTGTAAAATCATTATCAATTACGTTATTGACACAATCTTCATGTGGTTCATTTGGCAGTGAGAGTACATTATCAATCGGTAAGCTTTTGAATGTTGCCTCAGCTGCATGACAAGTCAGTGGTGCCGCATTGTCGATTAATACATTGTTATTGGATGCCTGATCGGATGTGTTTATTACAGATGTTGGAATTCCAATTGAATCATTCTCAGCAGAAGCCTCGTTGTTTTGTGTTGTAAGCAATGGACCGTCCTTACCCAACAGTTTTAGAAGACAGCCAGTCCCACAATCACAGCAATTTTCACAGGACCCTGAATAAAAAAAATAATGAGATTTAAATATACCGATTTCGTAACGGATTCCGAAATGAGAAAATGTGAAAACGTAAATAACAATGTTTTAATTGTTTGATAATTCAAATACGCATTATATGCAAACAAGCATTTAACAAGCGGCAATAATACGAGACAATAAAGCTATAATAATAATGAGACTTACATTTAAAAATGCATGCTTGAATATATAAAAGCAGGGTATCCCAGGATAAAGAAGATGACGTAAGAATTTTTAGAAGACATATTTAATTACAAACCTTCATTTTATATAATATGCATAGATATTGCAAAATAAAAAAAAGCAATATTTTTTGTGAAAATTTAAGTTTATTTTAGTTTTAGTACATTTGAATAAAACTAACCAGTGACTTAAAATAATAAGACCAATTGAGAACAAATAAAACAGTAAAATATTGGAGTAAATTCAAAATTTTCAAGCAAAAATTGTTTATTGTTAATGAAATAAAAGTCTGCAATAAAATTAACTAAAAATGAAAGAAACAGCCAATTATTATACATTTATTCAAATCCTAATATATCTCCCGCAAGAAATCTTTACAAACTTCAAAGGCTCATGACAATGGTCAGCCTGTGCGCGTAGAATGACGTTATCCTTACTAACGTGAACGAAGGCTTTACAAAGCTTGCTATTTCGGCAAGAGCAGGCGTATCTGAATCCTCCTTTGCGGATCGACCCACTCCTGTAGTAACTATAGTTGTCCAACATTAGTAGCTTTGCGTTCGATGCCAGCGTAATGAATTCTGCTGGAAGAAACGCTGGAAAACGTCAAAGTAGATCAGAAAACCTTATACCTAAGAACGTCTTAATTACTACTGCGTAATTACGAGTATGTAGCTCTAACTAGCAGCTAGCATATTAGATGTAGGTACAACAATTACTTGTAAAATGTTTTCTGCTACTCTTTGTCTGAGATGGTGAGATCACTGCAGGCTTTGGATAATTAATCAAACTTGGGCTAATGTTAACATTGTATATTTAAATGTATTTATAATATGCCTATATAAACTTATAATTTTTAATGTTTATATCGACTCAGCTAATAGTAATTAACGAAGAAGTTTGCATTTTTTGGGTACGAGCCGCGATGGCCTAGGCACAAATGAATTGCTTCACGGTAGACATGGGTGCAGCAGTGGTACTTCCCCGGTCGAACCATACAAGTTCTACCACCTACATTAAAAATACCATTAAAATTACAATTTTATATATGTCCCCCCTTTCACTTGTATATATTTGACCGGTTCGTGGTTATGACCCGTGACCGCTAGGAGTATCTCGTCATCCTTGCTGATGTGGACATAGGCCTTGCACCCCTTGGTCATCAGGCTTGAGCAGCTGTACCTTGAGCCCATTTGTCTGATTTTCCCACTCTTGTAGAAGGAAAACCCGTTAAGCATAAGGAGGCGGCCGCGTGTGGTCATTATATATTTAGCTAAAATGTAGAACGTACATAAGAACATTAAGAACAACTATATATAAGAAGGGAAGACATATTCAAGGAAAAATGTGGACCAGACTGGAGAAGGCAAGCTAAAAACAGGGAGAACTGGAGGAAGCTGGGGGAGCTCTACGCCACAGAGGCGACTTTCATAAATTAAAAATGAATTTGCATGCAATATAAATTTTAGTATTATTTTTAAGTTTTATCTTGAATGAAATTATAATTTTAAGTTATACAATGTGTTCATTTTATAAAAAATGATTTATGGATGAATAGGCTGTTTTTATTTTTTTTATTTATATATAAGAAGTGTTTCAATTCAATATCTTCACCATCAGTTATGTTCTACATGCACTTTTATTGTTTTTAAGGGCTGTTAAATTGATAGTAGTTACGTCAGTTAAATTGATAGTAGGGACATGACATGGACGGGGGAGAGGTTGAAACAAAATGGCGGTCGTCCACCATGGGCAAAAAAATTGTTACAAAAATTTTCTTAAAAAAAGTGTGACAAAAATAAATGATACTTAAATAAATACAAATATGGCAACACCAAATAGCCAAGTGAAGTGCCCC
>DWAV01002716.1:0-10729 GCA_018231305.1 Noctuana lactifera | reverse complement strand
TGTTTGTAGTGAATAGGCTCCGAAACTACTGGACCGATTTGAAAAATTCTTTTTCTATATGATAGCTACATTCATGAAGAAGGTTATAGGCTATCAAGTATTTTAACGCGGGTGAAACCGCGTGGCACAGCTAGTTAACCATAAATGATGAACGTTCTTCCAAGTCTCATCTTTTACTTGTTAAAACTTATTCGAACTCATAAACAGTCGTGGAGCGTCTTAACAAAACGTCCCCCTAATGACGCGGCTGCAACTTCTCCGCCATGCTTTCGAGACAATCCACGGTGTACACAATAGCAAAGTTCACCATAGCGCTATAGTGTTCCACTCGCAACAATACAACTGGGTAGGGCCTTTCGAGCGTTTTAATGCATTCGCAGTTCTTTCTTTACAATCCTTATTAATGTGGGGCGTTTATTGTGACAGTCATTTTGAAGTAAAACTTCTTTACGCGCGCTTGACTTGGAAGCATTCATCATATATTATTATTATTAAGGTATTTGTAAACACTCGATGAACGTTAAATAATATGGTAGGTACTATGGTAGGTAGGTCGGCTTTAGGCGCCCTTTTGGCTACTGTAGGCCGCGAGTAAAATGACGGCGGAAAAAAACTCTCGGCACTCCTTTAAAAGAAAGTGTATAAATCAGAAATCATTAGGTATACACTATAGATTTAGCCTCATAGCAAAAATTACAGCTAATCGTGTGCGTCATTTGTGAAGATATATTATAAAGAGAGAGTTAAATTTCATATATAACTGTGGGGGCAAGTTACGCTTGTAACGCTTTCTAAAATTTAAAAGGAATCGTGCCCAACACTGGGACAATGATGGGTTGATGATGATGATGAGGTATTAGAAACTAAAATAGCACGTGTCATGTGTAATCAACACATTCTTCAATATTTATGTTAGCATTATTGACCTCCTAAAATGGACCGTACCTACTCATGTTACTTAATAAACGACATTGCCGATGACATAATAACCCTACCGATATCGCCCCATGCGAAGCGCCCTATACGTAATCAAACAAAAAAGTAATAGGGCAAAACAGTAGCACGCGATTTTCATCCCTACACAATAAAAAATAGGGGTCGAATCAGCTGCAAAAATAATAGAAAACCCAGATTTTTTATCATACGTCTGGTTCTGGCAACAATACAAAGTCACCCTTGGCTGCCACCCTTGCACGCATGCGCGGTCGACCCCAACTTCAAGCTGATACGATACCAAGCCTCCGTCCGCGTCAACTTCACTCCTAAACTGTATATACATAACAAATTTCTCGTGTTATTTTAACTGTTAAATATAATCAGACTCAGCCAACGTATTCCGTCTATATCTATCGAAATCTCGCTGGTCGCTTTCGCTGGGAGCATATCGCGATAGTATATCGGTGTCGCGTGCTTTATAACCGCAAAACATACGTTAGAAATAAGTGATCAATAGAATCTCTTTATTAATTATTTGTGTAACGTCGATAGCATCGCTTCGGTAGCCGTGTTTATCAATAAACGTTTACGAGGCTTACCATTCAACTATCGCACGCTCAGTCGTTGAAGCCACGTTTGTCTAGCATCAGTGTTTGTGTTGATTCGAGTCAATTGCTAGGTGCTCGTGCTTGAGGAGAGTGATATGTCGAATCCTAAATCTTTGAAGGCACACAGGCTGAGCGCGGAGTTCGCTGAGAAGAGAGGTCATGCTCTGAAGAAGGCAGATCCTGCGAACCCATAGCAATCACCAGTAAGTGTTAGTTATACCAAATTTTGAATTCAAATAAAGAATTCTTCAATTGCAGTTTCATAATTTTGTCATGTAAGAAAAAGGTTTCTATACCAGCTGATATATTTTTTATTTTTTTCCTAAGTATACAGAGCATAATAAAAATACTTACCTATCAATAACTATATATATCAATACGACAATGTATTAAAAAAATTTAAGTACTATAAAATTTCATAGGTTTACCCATACCCTAAGTACCTTCTTACCCTACTTGGACTTTATTAAACATAAGAGTCACCACGTGCACATAAAAGTTTTTGTTTTCCAATCTACGGAATATATTTGGAACCTTAAATCTAAAATGTAATTTAACGTACGTAATAAATATGAAAATATTTTCCCTAAAAACTGCTCTTTAATAAAACTTGATACTTTTTGATAGTAGAATACCTAAGTAAAAATAAAATAAAATAAATATAGTAGGAATAAAGTAGGAAAAACAAGCTGGTATTGCCCCTTCGTCTGAGTACAGGTTATTTTATCTGCGACCATTGCATAACCTGTAAATTATATAGACAGCATATAATATTTAATATTAAAACAGCACGATACTTGTTGATAGGAACGTCAATTAAATAGATAATTGATTAAATTTCTATCTTACTAATGTGTAAACTCCTTTTCGAATAATAAAATACTATTGTATTGATAAAAAAACTAAGCGTAAGTGTATTTTAGCGATGTACTAACATGGCCGCCTTACAGCTGTTCGTTATTACGCATGCGCATTCGTTTCGCGCCATCTTTAAAGCTACGCTACACACGCGAAAGCGTAAAACGGAACGCTACATTGAATGACATTCGTAGTAAAATTGAACTTTTTAATTGAGATCTCGTCTCATTTAAAGTAACAACTCCACTTTAATGCTGGAGCTTCAGTTTCAGTTTTATTTTTATAGTTCGTTTTTAACGTTTAACGAATTTTCGCGCTGTCTACAGTAGAGAGGTTTCACGAGAAAGATTATTTCATTTTGTGTCAAATTAGGTTTTTTGTTTCAGCATCAGTCTATTTGCGCTGTAATGGAAAATGTTTTTCTTTGTCTGTGCTTACATTTACATATTGATTCTTATTCATTTCCACTTTTGTATAAATCATAAGTTTGTTAAAAGAGTAATTTATATCTATACTTATAATAATAACACGTAAAGACGTTAGTAGCGGCAACCCACTTACCTAAACCATAAATAAAATTAAGTGCCACTTAATTAATTAACCCACAAAAGTTACTCAAAAGTCATGCAAATAAATAAGCAGCTAGACTTAAGTGCTAAGTAAGACCATACAAAATGTTTTTACTTTAATCAAGTCTTTTTGTCAAAAGCAGATCTACGTTTACTACACATCTAGCAGACGCGTGTCCTCGCTTCTAAGAGAGATAAAATAGACCAAGGCCGTAACATGTGGCTTGAGAAATGTCTTTGCCGGAGACCACAAGGTTTTCAAGCAAGTACGTCGACTTGAAAGCTTTTACAAAAATATAAAGAACCCTTAACTCAAAAGGTTTATTATTAATACAGAATCGGACACAAGTAGCCGTACTTCGTTTTACGAGACGTGGTCGAGGGATTTCAATGTAGTTATTATAATGATGTCAAATTCGTTTAATAAGCGTAATTTCTATTCTTTAACATATTTGCTTACTGCAAAACATCTTAAGCTATACATTAAGAGAAATATATGAAGTTATGGCTTACAGAATTAGAACCTTAGCTCTTTTTTTAAATCTGATACATTTTTACCTGTGATTTCATTACTATTGTGAAACTTATGAGTCATTTTAACCGAAAAAAAATAGGTAATTTTCGGTCCGATGTTCTTGGGTAAATATTGGCTGTAATTTCGCTTTTCTATATAATTCTAATACGATGCATTCTTATAACAGTACAGTTATGTAAGTTACTAGGAAAACAGTAAGAAGTAAACCAATTGAAGTAAGTACTGAAGTGGGAAGACGTTACATGTGAGGCGCCTACGTTAAAAAGATTACCGTGTTTTTATCCGAGCTAAGTTGATTTCTGGTTTGACCTACAAGTGTCAGTGTAAACCACGTTTTATGTATTAGGTACTATTATTTGCTTTGTGTTAGGTATGTTAAGATAGGAAAACTAGGTAGGTCATCGGTTCGAATGTTACTCGAGAAGAAAATGGCAGTTATAAAATAGGTATACCTAAATAACAGATTATCCGTTATTTTGTTATGCGCATCACCTACTTTCAACTATTGTGAACAATACTTGTCTATAATACAATTGGAGATAATACCCAATCAATCAGTCATCCAAATTTAATACAGAAAGCAGAATTGTACAAACGATTTCAAACTCTATTGTAAAAGCGTTTGGTTTAAAATTTCGAAAAGAGTTTTCGTCTTCGTTTAGAAAATTGTCGATAATATTTTTCGCGGAATAATAGCCGCTATGTTCGATAGTGTTTGGTGATATTTTAGCGTAACAACAGATCGATGACTGGAATGAGTCACAGGGCAACAACCTTGCCTAGACAGATGGCGATGTAGACCCGTTGGTAGATTAGTCGCTAGATCAGTTAAGCTCTACTATAAGGTTTTACTTGGCCTGCATAAATCTAGATATCCATCACGTAAAATCTAAGGAAAATATCTATAATTCTAACTCGCGTCACGAAAACATTTTGTCGCGCTCATATTTTATGCAAAATTGCAAATTTACTTATTTATGGTTTTCTCATGGATTCCATTGTCAGAATTCCACCACACGGTAAGCACCAGCTTTCAAATGAAAAAAGCATCATCAAAATCCGTTCACCCAGTCGAAAGTTATGAAGTAACAAACAGGTTTTTAGCTTGAAATTATTATCTTCATACAGTCGGGTTTTTTTGTTCACCGGACCAAAATTTGTAGTTAAAAGATGCACACAAAATATTTATAGGTACTTTAATATTTAATTCAATGCCCTAGTTTAATTAAGACATTATTTAATTACCAGTAATATTCAAATGAGACACGAGCGACTCGGTAAAAATTCAATAATAACATTATTTCGGTACTAACATTTAATTTTTACCAAAATAGCTTATCTACATGTTAACGACTTAATTTTCACCTTTTCTTATCAAAACAGTTGGAATTAATTATAGCGTTTCGGTACTGGGTACAAAAATATCATAACCTGGGTTCATACTTTTAAAAATAGCGGATTAAATTTATTATTTAAGTCGTACAAACTGGCTTTAATATGAAATATTAATCGATTTTGAGTTATATGAATATGTATTAGCGTTTAATTTACAAGAAATAATTAATTTTTTGAAACATTATGGACGCCTTTAAAACCAAAAAACAAGTTTAATTGAATAAATGGTAAAAATTCAGAGTAAATAAAAATCGGAAATGTGATCTATTAATATTTCCTATTAATTACGCCCTACCCCTTTTTTACTTAACTAATGAAGCTACTAATGATAATTAAATTATGGGATTTTAGAGCGAACGAACGAATATTAGCCTACACAAAATGCAAGCAAAAATTCGTTTATAGTTATTCAATAAATAACTGTTCAAAGTCCAAGTGTAAACACGTCATTAAAAACAAAATTCTTTCCCCATAACTTATCAACACTGTTGATTTATAGGGTCAGATTTCAACTTGAAGGACTTAATGCGATTAGAGGGTATTTACGAAATTTAACGTAAACAAAAGTTCGCTTGTCATCTATCAATGACACTAGCCACGCAAGCTCACGCACGCGAACTTCCCAGTTTAGATTTATTATACGTGTCTACAAAACTTGTAATGGTCACTACAACGAAAATTGAAACAAAAATCTTTCATCTTGAACCTTGAACAATTTCAAACTTCATAATAGATTTAAAAGTATGATGAAATTGTATTCAAACAATATAAAAAAATTATATATATACCTATATTTGGCAATCGTATAAAAAAAAATTAATTTTTCTGTTTTTTGTTTTTCTACTGATAAAATTCAAAAGTCAATTTAAAACAAAAGATGTAAAACTTTTATGGGATAAATAAATGCTCAACAAATTTAATGTATTCATGGTGTGAAGTTCGGGTATTACTTATATATAAATAACACGTCATATCAATAAATCGCTTCAACGGCAACCCGAGGCAAGCGCTCCATAATTCATGAGTCTATGGGTATCGACTACTTATATGTATACATTTACATTTTTACATAGATTCCCGAATACACAGTAAACTGAAATCGGGTACCCGAACCCCGGACTAACCCGGCCATTGGCCACAGCTGTCGAGAGAATAAATTTTAAATATATTCCTATAGTGGTATTGAAAAGCGCTTTTTTATAACTCTACGTCTTCCAAAGTACCTACATATATGGGCTAATCGGTCGTTATATCGAAACCGAGTAGTATTTTTCAAATGCATATTAAAATATTTTTGGTAAGAATTTGACCTAACCAATGACATGTTTTCTTTCTTCCGACAAAAATCAGCTAAAGACGAAGCTTAGGCTCAAGTAAATAACTTGATTAATAGGTACTTATAAAGTACTTATTCTTATGTTTTAAGTAATATTTAAATAACGCGCATGCAAGCTATTTGATGTTAAGTGGACAACCCAAGGACATCTGACTTCAATCAGGAGACAAATCCTACCTGAGATAGGATCCTCAAATAAATCGCTACCAGCATATACCGTCACCAACCAACTTCAAGAATTTGACACATCTACCACCACCACCTTTATCTACCATTGATCCATTTCTCATTATTTGCTGGTAGACGCCTTAAAGTCTGAGCGTCTACCTTGCAGCTAAACGAATCAATACTCGTATTTTTGAAACATGGAACATGACACATCGTTAAACGTGACATATCACACAGTTAATTGTCCAAGAATCAGTCACAGGATATCACGTCTTTAAATGTCACAGGAAGCTACACCACGCTCACGCCATAACATTAAGGGCATGATGTCATTGCGAGCGGGTGCGGTTAGTAGATGCTAGGGTTGTAAAAAATATGCGCTAAAAACTTAAGAAGACTTTGCTTTATCCGTGAGAACTTGGTCACACTTTTAACACATAACATTTATTTTCAACCAACTTCAAAAAAAGAGGAGGTTTTCAATTAGACTCATAACTTTCGACTGGGTGAACGGATTTTGATGATCCTTTGTTTATTTGGAAGCTTGTGTTTTCTATGTGGTTCTATTTTAATTTTGCCCAGTTCTGACAATGGCATCCATGAGAAAACCATATAAGTCTCAAATTTGCGTTTAGTATGTGCGCAACAATTTTGAAGTCGGTTGTTTTAATAACGCGGGTTATAGTTTTTGTCACAATTCATTTTGTCGCATGCAAACGCATAATGACGATCAATAATAATACCCACATTAGGGTATTTTATCTTTCCAAAACTGAAATAGTAAACAGAAACCGCATCAGCAACCGTAACCGCCGTCACCCAGTTCACAATACAACGCTACAACTTATCTATATTCGCTCAATGTCCCATCTGTCCGTCCGTTCCTATAATTATGATCGGCTTTAGGAATTCCAATTTTGTTATAGCAAGTATCTAATATATTTTAAAATTTCTTGGAACCACAAAGTATTGTTTTTCTTTAGAAATATTCTATAATGTTCTAAAACATATTTTACACGTAAGTATATTCAAAAGCGAATTTATCTTAAATTATCATAATTGTAGTAAAACGCATAGCTGATAGTGTGGATCGCAAGCGATCTCACAGTTAAGCAACCTAGGGCGCGGTTGGTACTCGGAGTTACGATACTGAAAAATAGATACTACAAATCGTTTCTATGTTTAATCTAATCGCACAAAACGTATTGTCATAGGCTTCTTATTACTTCTGTATCTTGACAATACAAATAATAATTATGTCATACCGATTGTTCAGTTTTCATTATTTGCTCTTCAAACAATAAATAATGATGTTTATAATACGAGTAGTTGTTGTTTGAGACAGTAGAATAATATTTTGTTGTTCAATCATTATGTCATTACTTAGGTATATTATGTGTCGAATGCATATTGCATCATATTTCTTATAATATAAACTTCTGGCCTTTCTCTGAATCAATATCATCGGCAATCGGGAGACATCATTAGCTATATGTAACTTGGGGTTATTATTTCAAATTAAAATTCAAAAATGTTTATTCATTAAGGTACACGTGTACACTGGATGAACGTCAAATTACTCGGTACATCGGCTTTAGGCGCCCTTTTGGCTAATCTAAAGCTTTTGGCTTTCATCTAATCTAGAATCCATGACGTGTTTTTGCGTCACTTCAGTGCATGTCTTTACCTCCCACGAGGTGAAACAAAGGAAATAAAACACACGTCCATTTATGATATCTCGGTGCAGTTCAACCACTACACACTGCATTTCCGTTCCTGGCCGCGAGCCAGCAGCACTGGCGCCAGCTCAAAGAATATAAGAGAAGCAAAAAGAATGTCTTACACGTTGAGCGATTTAGTGCGAACGTAGATCAGAGAGAGCTGTGGATTGATAGTTCTTGAACAGCGCTCTGCTAATTGGAACTTGTTATATGCTAATGGCTGGAGATAAAAGACTCTTTCTAATACTTAATTCGACGTATTTCCTAGACACAGGAAACTCTTAATTTGTAGGACTCTGTATAATATAAAGCCGATTTTAAGAAACATGCTGATTTCCAAAAACTTATTTTGAAGCAAAGGTTTATCAAAAAATATTAAATTAAATTTTGCAATATACACAACATATTTACTTACAGATTATTTATATAAGCAAAAATATGGTAATAAATAATTTTAATTTTTTTTTTATGAAAAAGTTTTAGGATAAAACCCAACCCTATTTTAATAAAACAAGGAACAAACGGACGAAAGAGTACAAGCACCATGACCAATGACACTTAAAATTTAACACATAAAATTTTAAAGAACTCTATTTAACTCTTCAGTTCAATTTTTTGCTTCTACATTTAAGTTATACACCGTCTCATTTGCTTAAAACCTCTCGAAAGTGTCCATATTTCAATGACGCTATCCGACACAGAACATTTGCTACGGGAATGGGACATTAGTCGACCCTTGTAAGTTTTGATATATGGCACTAATATGCGAAAGTGGCTTAGTTTTAAAACATGCTCCTTTCAATATTGGGTTCTTGCTGGTAGGTTCAAATTTTTATTACGGGCATCTATCATATTATATACAGGACCTACTTTCTGCCTTAGCCTTGTTTAAGCCACTATTCTTAGTTCATGCTCTTTATTTTACGATTTGTGTCTCTTTGCAATGAAAATTAAATTAAATTAAACGTTCGTTTGTCAATGTTTGTTTCTTATAACGGGAACAAATCTTTAAAAGGTACCCGGACATCATAGGATGAAAATTGCTGCCGGGAATTTTTGTAAGTTAAAATGCTAACCCAGCTTGGCTTCCTTCTGAAATTTAAGTGGAGACCCATGCCCAGGCCCAGTTGTGGGGTAATATGAAAATACTTTTTCAAAACTGCCATCATGTCTTTTGTAGGTAATCAAAATTGGCATAAACTCAAGGTTGTACAAGATTACGAAACACGTATTGTCCCCGCAGCTTATGCAAGCACGTTTTAGTTAAGGCGCACAGTTGGGCCAAGAGGCACAAGCAACCTTGCCGACTGACCACCTACGCTCTGGCACGCCTCCAATCATATACGGTATTGCGGTGATATGTTAACTCGTGTCTTACTTATGAAATATTAACTGCAAAGGCAGTTGCTTTGTAGTCGATAGAACTTGTACAGTTCCCCCGGCGATGTGTAGAGGATGAAATTTAAATCGACACAATTTGTGTATTCCAGAGGTTCTCAAACTATTTTTTCTCGTAGACCACTTACAAAATTTTCTGGTTTCAGTGGGCAACATTTCTGTCAATTTTCCAAAACTTATCAACATTACATTACATGCAAACTTAGAAAATTGTCGAGTCACCCATGAACCCCTAGGTCCAATTGGACCACCTTAAGACCCACTGGTTTATACTAATGTCTATACCTACTAATAGTGTAGACTGCAGATCGTCATTTTAAATTTCGCCGTTTTCGTAACACCGCTGCAAATACGTAATTTTTCATGTAGCAAGCCAGTTCTTTTGTTTCAGTGGGAAGGTGTAGAATTATAGATGCTACATAGGTATCAAAAATAAAGTCAGGTGACTAGCAAGTGCTTTGACGTCACGGTTTTTTTTTATATATCTTATGTATGGAAAGTGTTGCGTTATGGACAACTCAATAAAAGTACCTACATGTTTCAGTTGTTAAGTTATAAGTATAGATAGTACCTAACACACGAATAATAAACATACTGATGAACACATTTTGTAAATAGGAATACGTCATTGTAACTACAGTTAACCGCAAATCATACCCTATCGTAACGGCTTTGGCATTCAAAGGATTCCAATTGGACACTGGAATATTCAAACCCACATTAATTACTATTCGCTTTGACAGCCATACCTGTATAGCTATGTTAAGTAATGACCTATCTGGTATCTAGATACATATTGATATAGTATATGTTTTGCTTATGTTGTGTTAGCGCCTGATAAAATATCGATATTCCCAAAAAGTGGTTATTAGTCCTGATACATACATTAACAAATGCATTATGTTATAAAAGTTATGACCCTAAATACAGATTAGTGTACAGTATAGAGCAAGCAGACATAGAGTAGCCACGATGTACGACCTCAAATAGAAGGTAGATGTTACTTTAGATGGGGCATTACGAGCTCCTATTTAAAGTCGGATGTGGGTGTCCATGGGTTGCAGTGACCCCTTAATCTTAGTAGGCCTGCAGGCTCGTTTGTCACTCATAAACGATAAAAAACAAAATAGGCACTTTACGAAAGACTAAGGACTTAATCATTCTCTTTACCGACTACGAAACTGTAATGAGATGCAGACAAAAAT
>DWAV01002715.1:0-10730 GCA_018231305.1 Noctuana lactifera | reverse complement strand
TAGCTTTTAATTACATTCACATACGGTGGATTTATAAATGATTAAACTTTTAGTGGTTCACTGTTTACCATGTCACCCTACCCTCTCTGGAGCATTTTACTGTCAGGTACTAGGAAGCTATATGTCGCCGCCTGACTCCTCTTTCTTTTACTATCCTACTTAAAAGAATACTTAGCCATATTTATTCTACATACAAAAGGGAAGAAAAAACTCTGTTTAAAATGTCCTTTGTTTGCAATGGTCCAAATTCAATGGTCTACAGTCTCTTTATCTACGAAGTGTCTTTTTGCCTCTTCCAGAGTCTCTTAATTGTAACACTGAACTTGAATAATTTTGGGTAAAAATTTATGTCATATTAATAAACGAAAGTTAAGTTTGATATAGGTAGATAGGTACACTTAAAAATAGGTAACCTACACTTCTACATTGTGAATTTATAGAAACTATTCATTTACCTGTAACGCCATCTGTTAGCAAATGTTGTGCAACCACTTGAACTTAATGTAATTTTTTTAAATTATAAATAAATATTAGCATTTTGCACTTCTTTTTAACTACGTACAATCTCACTTCTCCATGCGCGTGTTATGCTTAAAAAGGAGTACAAAATGTTCTCGTATTAAAATAATGTATTTACCTTCACTTATAGTACGTATATAATCTTACTATAGTTAATTATTGCATGTTATTTATTAAACTATTATTGCATTGCACGTCCGGCCAAGTTAATCTACTTAAATCTTACAAATATTTCGATTATCTTCTTAAAAAAAATTAAAAACTCCATTAATGAATTTGGAATGTACTAGCTTATTCTCTATATATTTATCATAAATATCTTTAAAATATTGATAATATATATTTACAATATTAAATATTATTTAAATTATTTCCTAAATAAGTTTTATAGATAGGTATATTGCACATTATATAGATTGCACCGTAATATCTTTAACGACTATGCCATTTAATTTGTAAAAAAATGATTAGTAGATAAGAACATAAATTTTATGGATCATTATATTTAAATATGTATCTTTATACAATTATATAATATTGTAATTAGTTCGCAAATACCTTAATGTTAGTTCACTTAAAGAAAATTACAGATTTACTGATAAATACCTAATTAATTGTTTTTACAATAAACGTTCCCTTAATTAATTATTTTTACCGCCATTCATCGTATCCAAGTTACTTGGCATATTTAGATGTGAATTAAGAATTCTCGCAACATCTGATCACCTTTTTTCTTAATCTATTACTATCTCTTAAGCCACTATTATTATTCATACACTTTTCAACATTCGGATGTAACTTACGAAAGCTTCCGAAGTAAACCGAATGAGTTTCTATGCTCTCGGCACCAGATTCACTTCTAGCTTCATTTTCAGTATCATCGCTTTCACTGCAACTGACAATTTTAGCTATAACTAGCTTCTTTTGAAATTTTCTAGAACTTGTTGAGTCACTACTTAAATATCCCGAGTCTTCTATACTACATACTTTCTTGCGCTTTAATTTAGCTTTCCCTTGCCCTTCTAGTTTTTGTCCTTTAACAAACGTATTAGTATTTATACTATTAGATTTTCCAGGATTGTTTTTAATAGATATCCTGCACGTGTCATCGGTTTTATCAAGTTGTCGCGATATGTTGACAGTTTCTAGATCTTCATAAAGTGATTCTCTTGATATGACAGAAGCGCTCATTGGGCTGCAGGAAGATCCACATAGAGATTCACTTGATTTCCCGGGTAAATCGAGGTTGGTCGTATTGGAAAGTGTTCTCAGATTAAGGCTTCTGCCATTCAAGTTTTTTTGGTGGATTTCTAGTCTATCGCTTTCTACTCTTTTCGGTGGGGTGATGGGCTTTTCGTATATCGGGCTCTCTGTAGGTGGCAGTGGAGGCAATATGTCTGGACGAGCTAAATTTTTTATCTGTTTAATCGTTGGTGGGGTGCATTGACGCTGCCTCTTTGAATGTCTTAATTCCAGAGTAAGAATTCGACCTTCTTCTGATGTTAAACTGGCGTCATTTTCCCACATTATCTCTCCATTGTCTTCCATTAGCTTCGATTCACTAAATGTATTTGGTGATAGTTTCGGGTAATTTTGTAGGTTTTTACATTGTGATTGGTCATTCCGAAGGCTGTTAAATTTTCTTGCGTAGTCACTCCTGTTATCATTCTTCTTAAATGTACCGCTGCTTCTAAGTTGTATGCGCTGATTATTTTGAGTTGCGTTACTATTTAGATTACTTAAAATGTCACTACGGCTAAATTGAATGCTTGCTATAATTTCTTTATGTTTTGGATGCTTGCGATCTAACGTATCAGGTTCAAAGCCATCGGATTCATGAATTTTGATATAATTCTCTGGTGGATCTTTGACTTCTATAGTTAAGCATCCTGGTTTTACTACGTGCTCTTTATTGATTTCAATATTTTTCCTGCTTCCCAGTGAACATTCCGATCCGCTCGGTGAAGTTGGAGTGCTTCCAAAATTGTAACTATTATTTACATATACTTCGGTCACTAGACTGTATGCACGATTTGGACTACTTTTACTATCTGTAGTAGTCGTCCCATCTTTTGATACATTTTTCTTAATTTCTATTGTTTCGTAATGATTTTGATCTATGCAAATATCTCTTTGTGGTGATGGCGTATTACTATTACTGCTAGAATGCGTTTTATATATTGCATTGCGCATTGTTAATTCTTCTTCTAAGGGTAATGCATTACTTAAACTTGGGCTAGCTTGGGAGGATGGTATATCAGCATAGTCTGAAGGCGTTAACATTCTTTTCTTATTAGACGTTCTTTCTAGACTGTCTGTTTCATATTCATTGCCGGATGGACTATCGGAATTGGCCCCTATACACGAATAATTTATTTTGTTATCTTGTGCATTGTTTGTAAATTTTTCTTCGTCGGAACTACTAAGCGTGTATGATTTCGAAAAATTATCCAAAGCAATAGTATCGTTAACCATATCGGGTAAAGCATTTTTATTACAAAGCAGTTTATTATTTCGCTTCGTCTTGCTTCCGTTGGAGCTTCCTAAACTTCCAGAACGATATTCTTTAAAACCAATTGGTCTAATGTCATCAGCACGTGTAACAGTTTGACAGCAGTTATAATTGTTTTCTATACTGGTTGATTCGAAATCTGGTAGTGGTATATTATAATTTCTAACTGAAGGTTCGGATCTGACTGACCGAGATGTTGTTCGTTTAGTTGTATGCAAGTTATCTGACAAATGCATAGAGTTGGAAGTTGAAAAACTATTTTGTTTCCTTATTTTACTTTGATTTTCTGGTAAAGATAGAAGAGAATTAACCAAACCTTGTTGATTTGTATTTGTTACAAGTTCATTATGAGACAGCTGCATTTTACCAATAGGAATCTTCTCGAGCCACTCACGTATACTATTTTGTTTATCACCTTTGCTATGCAGACAATTAGAACATGCTGTTATGTTATATCTCACCACATTTCTAATATCATTACTGCTATCCGATTGACAACCAGGACAACCTAGACAGTTTACGGATTTCTTTCTGCTGTTTTCTCTTTTTAAACTTACAACGCTTCCACTTCTTTGACTTCCTTGTCCTTGGTAAATATCTATACTATTTCCATTAGATGGATATGTTTCTTCTTCTGGAATTTGATTAAGGACTGGCTGAAATCTTTTCGATGCCATTTTGTGTTTCGCAATTGATATAACTTCACGAATTTTCGATAGAAATTCTAGAGCTGCTGCTGGTGGATCCTGTAATATTAATAAGAGATGTATTATTTAAGTAGTTGATATACTGTAACGAAAATAAGAAATAATTTTGTACATACAGCCATTAAATGAGGTTCGAAATAGGCTGGGTTGAAGTAAAGCTTCCGCCTGGTGGTGCCTACTGGTCTTGTGATTTCACGATCTTCTATTGTCTCAACAATGGAAACATGCTCGTCAGGAAGCCGTTCGATATTTGATTCATCCCTATGATTTACTTCCAGGTTGTCGTTCGAATTTCTCAAGTCCACAAGTCTTTGATGTACAATAGCCGATGTAGTCTGACTCTGTAAAAGTAATCACAACATAATCTTACGTTACATATTTGCTCATGTTGAAGACAACACTATTTATGTTATTATGAATAATAATAAATATTACTCGACTAACATTGAAAAAATTTTCTTCGCTACGAGCGCTACTGTCAGCAAAGTCTTCTGAATCTGACATACCACTTCCAGAGTCGCTTGGAAAATTACTTTTGTTTTCATGAAATTGTCGTCCTACAGTTAACAACGGATTTTTCTTGACTACCCCGTCTTCTTGACAAATTGGCGGCATAGATTGTGTTCGTTCGTTATTTATGCGAATAATATCGCGTTCTGTTATACTTGAACCGTCCTTCTTTTTAATTTTTTTTATTCTTCTCACAGTACCTTCTTCAGAAGCTATTCTCCGACGTTTACGAATATGCAAATACAGAAATACTGATGCAACGTAAACTAAACCTAAAAGTAAGGAACTAATGCCTATTGCAACGTATTCTGTGATTGTTAATCCTGACGTGGCAGAGGCATCAGAAGTTTGGGCGTTGGGTGCAAATTGAACTTCAGTGACATCTGCAATGAAATAAAATTTATATTTATAAAGGTATTTCATACAGTTGAATATAAGACAACTCTGTCTAGTCAAAATAAAATATTGACTTACTGCTAGTGTGTCTGGGAGGGCTTCCTTGCACTCGGAAGGCAACACAGGGAGTAAACACGCCTCGTAAGTCCATGGGAGATGTAGGAGTCGCAGCGACGTCACGACACAATAGTCGCACGACCATGACGCGTCCCGACATGCTTGCACGGACATCGTCTTCGCCACTCCACTAGAAAGGATACACATAAATAGAGATAAGAATAGAATTATATGAGATCTATGACTGTAACTCTTCATTTTTACAGCCCACTTCGGGAAGTCTCTCCCCACAATCGAGAAAGGCCTGAAGCTTACTCGACCACGCCGCTTAAATGCCTATTTGTGGACATACGGGTTAGTGACCAACCCTTATCAGATATCAACCGCCCACTGGCAATAAGGCGTGAAGTTATTTAAGAGTCTTTATAATTTTCGGGTTGAAGAATTTATTTTATTATTAATTTACATTACGGGTGTGCGAATATTTAAAATACTCGGTTCAGTGTTTATCATTTGAAATGTAACCTAATGATTTCGTTATTTTTTGGAACAAAACAATGTATCAAATTGATCTATTAGGTATAACGATGGCTGAGTTTATACCTGGAGAAATGTTCTTCCTTCATCTCGAAAAAGGCTGAATGGCACATCTGCATCAAGAGTATTACGAAGGTCCAAGAATCCCTTCCGCGTCAGGAACTGCGCGCCTGACACCGCGCATATAGGCGTTTTTACATCTGTGAAATTGCAGTTAAAATTTATTTACAATTTACGGTAAGTAGGTACCTACTCGTACTTACCTAGACTGCCATATCTATAACCAGATAAAATCATCAAGCGCGGTAGTGCGTAAGTGCGCATGTATCTAAATGGGCCTTTATTTTACTTTAAGATGTCTAAATCCAACTTAAAAAAGTCTGATGACATTTTCGACACATAAGGTATATTTAATAAATCAGCGGCGAAGGATTTTTTGAGTTCAGGTCAAGTCCCTTAACAGAATTAAGTATGTAAATATAAAAGTGATTTTAAATTACATTTTTATTAATAGTAGAGCAGTCTTAGTACTTACTTTGAAAAGTAATTTCTCTGGACGGATGAATTATCTGCCCCTTCAGCGGCAAGTATACAAACGGGATCTTTTGCACTCCAACGCCGGTACCGAAAGTGGCCAACGAACATTCTGCAAATAATATATTCAAATAACGACATAAAATCCCCAATACGCAAATATTTGTCAACTTTGATACGCTACTAAATAATATTCTTACGTTCCAAGGATTTTGGGTACGTTATAAAACGTCTCCTTCGTAAAGGTATTAAGCATACTGTCACATGATTTGCTCGATACATTAGGCTTTCGAGTATCCAATACGCATTTTGCTAACGGTTTTATCCTTACAAATTTCTATATTGCTGCTAAATGCGGTAATTGATGTGATTTTGCGAAATTTGTTACCAATTTATTTAAGGATTTGGCGAAAAAATGATAGGACCAATATGCCATGGTTTTAATACCAAGAAAACTGAACAAATTATGGGCGCATAAAGTGCAGACATTTCTCATTCAAGTTCTCATTCAACTGTTGCAATAATTATAATAAAGATATAGAAATAAGTTCACTGCAGATAGGTATTTATGAGCTTATTGATGTTACTTACATTCCTACTTAACATTTTTAGAATTTTTACGGCTCTGTGTTAATTTATTTTAAATTTAATAACCGACCCGTATCGCAGGAATGTGCTAAAACTAACAGTACAGAAATTAAAATATATCGTGACTTAGCCGATGACATTGCTAAAGCATAGGTGAGTAACGCGGTAAGATTTTGTGAAGTAGATATTTCAGTTAAGTACCTACCTACGTGAGTCTATTCCAAAAACCATAAAAATAAAATATACAAGTAGGTTTATTGTTGAGTAAATAGGGAGTAGATTCTCTACTTACGTACCTACCAACAAAGTGGTAACTTAGACTTAATTTCCAATGCCCTAAGTTACATCAAGATTTACAATGGGTACCTACAACCTACTATACCTACCTACTTGTATGTAGGTGTGATGTCTTGGATTTTTATCAGTAACAGATTTTAGTTGGAGAGATACCTATTATTTTTACAAAGTTAAGTACGTCGCTGGACTTAGGAAGATAGCGGGAAACCGCTTGATTCATAGGGCACAGGATCGGACAGAGTGGCCCCACTTAGGGGAGGCCTATGTCCAGCAGTGGACCTCCAAAGGCTGATGGATGGAAGTACGTCGCTGGAGTGCGCTCGGTTCTGCCGCACTGTGTGCGCTGTGATCTGATATTATTCTTACTTACCTGGTAAGTCGTCGACGCACAACTCTCGATCTTCTCTGAACAGTGGTGCGCGTTGCGGACAGGAACAGGTGCATCCCGTAGCTTGGAGTTCACTCGTTGTTGACCCTGCGCCATGCTCAGCGCACTGTGCTGCGCCGCATTTCTCTCCTGAGGAAACAATAAGCATATTTTATTACAACATTCACAACCTATTCTAAGCAATTTTGGTATGATGACTTTTTTTGTAGCAATTTGCAGCTAAGCGTAATTTTGACGACCTGCGTGGTGTAGTGGTACGCCAGTCCACCATTCGAAGGGTCCCGCATTCGATCCCCGGATGGGTAGAAATTTAAATGATGAATTTCTCGGTCTGGGTGTTTGTGTATTTGTCCTAGTATGTGTCCATGGCACCCACGACACAGGGAATCCTAGTGTGGGGCTGTGAGTGTGAAGCATTATTATTTATTTCATTTTACCTCTCTTTTTCTTCTGCTTAATAACAATATTATTAGGTACATTAAGTATAAGTTGAATTACCTACTTACTTTCTTAATGGCTGACTGGAATAAATTCTTATTTTAGCAATAATCACCAAATCAATGTACATATCGGCGTGTATCGAATAAAGAGTTATCCATCTATGTAGGTATAGGTTGTATAGATTACCGATGAGGGTGAAGACATCCCCGGTGTCTCGTCGCGCGATGTCGCCGAGCGTGGCGGCCTCGGCGGTGGCCAGTAGCAGGAGCAGCAGGGCCATGCTAGCCCCCGCCGCTCGAGCACGCCGGCCCGCTGCGTTTCCACATTTCTATGCACTCCTGGTAACCAAAAGTATACTTGTGTGTAAACTTATTTACTTTGCCTCCAGCCCTTTTTTATGTCCCACAGCTGGGCACGAGTCTCTCCCCACAACCGGGGAAGACCTGGAGCATACTCCACCACGCTGCTCCAATGCGGATTGGTATAAGTTACTTAGGTGCCTGCCTATAGCTAAACTAGGAACCAGTTAAATTTCTACCATCCATCCATCTGAATGATTTACAAAGTATCATTTGTTTGAATTATTCGAATCTTGCAAATCGTCTTGCAGGATCATTTTTCAATTTTGATAAATGGTTTCTAGTTTTGTTCTTTATATATACAATTACCTAAGAACGCACCTACTTACCTACATATATGAAAAATGTGTAAAACAAATGTACCTACCTACGCCACATAATATAATAGGTAAACATACTGAACATAAAAAACATAAAATAAATGTCTTCACGAAATGTGTCCAGAACTTAGTATAATAATTAAATTTAAACTGTAATTTGTGGTGAATGTAATCCCGTCGTAACAGATCCCTTGTCTGATCGCGCTAAGCAGTTATTTAAGTTTATTGTAAGATACTAGAATAAGGAGTTAGGATTATCTTTAGATGTTTCGGCATAGTCGCAACAGCGACAAAGCTTTTTTTGTGAAAATAATTGGCTTCCGGGATTAAACTTAAAGAATCAGACCGTCGAATGCTGCGAAATACTACCTACCCACATGAAGATCACAGTGAAAGCTCACACAACGTTGCAAAAATACACTTCATTGTGCTATGTTCGATTTCACTTAGTTCACATGATTAGCTCCGGTCTCCGACACGTAGATAACCTTCGGGAATTCTTTATGAGAAAATATCCAAGCGTATGTATTATTTACCATCGTTGTAGTATATCGTTCAGATTTTTGTATACAAATTATAAATTAAAAATAATTAAATTTAGATAACGCTTCACACAAAATTAGGTACCTATATAGTTTTTTTTTTGTATTGTGGCCTAACTACTAATTAAGTTAAGGTAAGATTATAAGTAATAAAGTGCGTTAATCTGACCAAGTCAAGTAAAATTGATGAGACATAGCGAACTGCTCGCCCATCCATCAAGTATCGGGGCCATCGCAGTTTAAACTCGGAAACGTGGTCTAAAATATTATCGCAGTGACAAATTGACAACGTTTCAAGGTGTAATGACACTGACAAACCTGCGCAGTGGTAGGTCGGACCTCCCAGAGACCTAGCGTCCATTTAACAGATACATGGCGGACGATCATTTCTCAGAATATCAGTTTCTAAATGTAAGGATAGATACGAAAACAGAAGGCATTTGCTAAACGAATTACGATCGATAGAACAAACATTTCTTGATTCACAAAGAGCTGTTCAAAATTATAATTTTTCAAGCTTCTAATTAACTTCAAATAAGCTTTTCTAATATCAAAAGAAAGAGCAGCTCGGAATGTTTTATAAGGTACCTACTATAATAAGCAGGTAAAATAGATAAATCGAAGCGCAAATCGCTTCTATATCTATAGGATCTATAGTATCCAATGTTGATACGGTAGGTACGAACATCAAAATAAATTACTTGTCAGCAAATTCTTACCACTGGATGGATGGATACCACATGATTTAAGGGAAGAGCAGAAACGATTGCCTTCCGAAAAATGTTAAAAAAAAGAGTTTTTGAAGGACAGTCATTGGCTGTCTATAATATCATGAGAGATGACGAAACCTGCAATGAACAGTAGCCCTATCACGAATAATAAAGAACTACGTTAAGTAATCAAGTTACGTACGTATTGTCGCTTTGATAGACTTAATCCATACGATTTTTAGTTCCCGATACGCCCACGGAGCGCTGTTACAAATCCCATACGAAATTTAACTGTTACTACTCGATGACGGATACAGGCTGCAAGAAAAAAACGTCAGTCGATAGAATGAATCTTTTCGTTGGAAGACTTGCCGAGGGAGTTAAGAGGAGTCGAAGCAATGAATAAAAAATGGTTACTGATTTTTTTTAAATCAGGACATCAACAGGTGACAACAGGCGTCACTTGAAGACCAGAGGTCAGTGACCGCAGAAGGACATTGGTACGTCAACACTTGTTTGCACAGACTCTTAGAAAAAGTTCGTTAAAAGCGTTCTCGAATCAATGACGTCCTTCAACCGCGATAACATAATAATAATCTTATCGTGGTTGCTTTAGCACATTTTTTGAAGAAGTCATAGCCTAGAATTCCCGGTATATTCACGGTATAGTACCTAATTTAACACTAGACTTTACCGTATTTACGTCCATAGGATAGAAGAACTGACAGATAGGTAGACGCAACTACCAAATAATAGACTATTGTTAGTTACAACACCGTGTATTTCGGCCGATAAACAAAGGCCACACAAGTTTCATTTAAATTTTACTATCTTGACATTGCCTAAGAATATTACGTTTTCAGTAAAGAAGGGGCACTTTGTGGTATAAATGCAGTTTTAGGGCAAATGTTGACTCGAGCGTCAGAGAATTCACAATGGAAATACGTAGCTGAAGAATTAATGGTGGAAACTGTTTCCGTAATAGAAAACCATTGTTCCTGATTTGGGTACAATGTAAAACGAGGCGTTTACAGCTGATGGCACATTTGAACATTACTGATAAACGGCGGTGAAAGATTATGATTGTTTGGTCGATATAACTTATACAATATTTACATTGCAATATTTACTTTACTTACTTACAATAAATGTACTAGCGGTGCCCCCCGGTTTTATCCACGTTGAGAATTGCAACGTACCTAACGCTTGATAGCCTATAGCCTTCCTGGATAAATGGACTATCCTACACTAAAACAATTTTTCAAATCTGTCCAGTAGTTCCTGAGATTAGCGCGTCCAAATAAACAAAAATA
>DWAV01002714.1:0-10731 GCA_018231305.1 Noctuana lactifera | reverse complement strand
TACCTAGAGATAAATACATTACAGAATTCAGTAGTCGGAAGGTCGAAAAGGAATGTAGAGTTCTTCCAAGTTACTTATGTTTTAAAACGTAGGTGATTTGTAAGTCATTGACAAAGGAAACGAAAAGTTTGATAGATAGCATCGATGAGCGACGACTTCCTTCTGGTTCCTAAAAAACTTAACTTCTCTTTCAATGGACTACCTGTCAGCAGAGGAACTTCACATTAGAAATGACTAACAAGAAAGAAGAAATAGGGCTGGTTGTAATAAGCCCGCGTATACCCGCGTGGTGTAGTGGTTACCACGCCAGTCCACCATTTAAAGGGTCCCGGGTTCGATCTCCGGCGGGGTAAAAATTTAGATGATAAATTTTCGCCGGTCTGGGTGTTGGTGTAATTGTCTTGTTTGTGTTCATGGTAGCCACGACTCAGGGAATCATATTGTGGGGCTGTGAGTGTGAAGCATTATAATTTGCCAAAGTAATTTAGCGTTGTGAAGTGTTATTATTATTTATTTAATATTTTTTATATAATTTAAGTCAACGTTTAAATATACTAACTAGCAGACAGTAGGTAGGTAGGTAACTAGCAGACACAACTGAAGTCATTTTGGTAACTCAGTAAATGCTACTGTTACGCTTCTCAGCGGCAGGTATGCCGCGCAGCGTCACGTCACATCATTTGTCGTCGTTAGCGATGACGCACGGCGACGCTGACCCCGGCTCTCACCCGCGCCATCACTCTTCCATCATACGACAATCACAACACAACACGCATTCTAATATTACCACCATTGCAGTATTAACATATTCATTCGAAACACTTGTAAAGCTATTTTAAATACCACAATTATTCATTTAATATCGTTGCGGTTACCGATAAAACGCTCGTGCATTATATTATGGAAAATAGGTAGTTAGGTAGGTACGAAAAACTAAAAAGAAGCGATAGATGTTTAAAAAATTCCATAAAAGCAACATTTGTTTTGAAGCAGGTGACGAGCATAGAACGAACATTATTACAAATGGCTTTCTTTTCGCAGAATAATATGTCAAGAGAAATTTCTGCAATTTTTTTTAACCACCCACAAAGAAACAGAACGTGCACGAATGGCAAAAATCTATATTTGTGTAATGATCTTGTATTGAGGCCACGGCTCCCATTCACAGAATATTTTTCTAAGGGTGATTTATGGCTATATGCAACGAAACAATCGATCCGTTTTGACTTATGACGGGCACGGACCGGAGTTTCACTGACTACCCTTTTAGAATCTTGAAACAAACCCTTTGAGAAACGGGGTAATAAAATGTTATTATTATATTTGCAATACCAGAAAACGAGTTCGTTCGAGCCTTGCACCCTGCCGTTCTTTGCTTCCAGCACCAATTAGTCATGACTATTCGATGGTTAGCAGAACTAAAGCTTTTTTTAATATTTATATAGCCACGGGCAAAAAATTGTCAGTTTTAAAATGTAGATTTATGAGTTGACCCGTAAGTAGTAAAGTTTTTGTTTCATTTATCGATCTTCTTAGATAATAAAATGTTAACACAGACGAAATTGTTTGTTATAATTGTCCACTTTTGAGTGGAATGATAAACACATCAAGTAAATTAATATTCTTTCGATAATTTAACATTAAACGCGAATATAATATCACATGAACTTTGTTACACAAGAGCGCGCTAAGTGAAAGACTTAGACATGTTTACAAGGTTTAGTGGTTTTGGGTTGCATAGTGCGGTGGGGAGCACAGCGCGTTACACGTCAGGCACGCGTCTTTAGACATTTGATATGACATTATACTATTTCTGTTGTGAGGCGGGATGCACCGGGATGCGGCGAGATGCGCTCGGGTGCATGCAAATGGTGCGTGGAGATGTGTGACGTAGACTAGCTCGCACTAGTCTGCCACCCTCGTTACGGAAAGGAAAACGTGTAGAGACAGACGGTTTGGGTGAAAAATATTTTTTTATTTTACCATCCTGCTAATACGGCTGAATTCTTTAAACCTTTGTAAGGTTAGGATTCACAACAAATACCTAAGCATAGGTACTACATCCCTTTGTAATAGAAGCTACCATGCTATATACAGCCTTAACTACTTTGTTTTCAAGGGACTTTATACTGTTTTTGAAATAATTTCCAAAATGCCCTCAATGATTATGTAAAAAAAAAAATCTACATTATACAAATAGGTAGGTACGTGTTCTTTTGGTATGCATGTTACAACAATATATCATGTTATTATAATAAAATAATAGACCAATAACTATTAAAATAATAATATTTTAATAATATTGAGGCGCTATATGGGAATAGCTTCTGTTGCTATTTCATTGTCTCTCTGGACTGCGATTTGCAGGAACTCTTACAATACTTAGAACGCGTAAATTATTTCTTACTATTTTTTGCTGCGATACCAACACTCATGTCTTTAAGTGAAAGTGATATTTCAAAACTACACGTTTAGGCACAGTCGTACAGAAAAACAACAGAATATCATCTTTGTAATGCAAATGCGTTAATTTTACAGCTTTTCTGTAAAAGGGCTGGCCGCGTGCCTTTTGTTATACGCTTACTAACGTAACGCATTAGCATAATATGAGCGTTCCCAGAATTTTAAAAGTGAAATATAATGTATTTTGTGCAATGTCGGATGTATCAAAAGGTAAAGTATTTTTTGTTATTGTTAGATGGCAATATGCAAGGCAAGGGGCACGAACGGTCGGCGGTCGGCGGTCGGGCGGTCGGGCGCGGTAGCGTCTTCGCCCGTCTAATGAGCAAGCGTGTTCGCCTCAATTACACACGGCACTCTTATTCACCGGCAATTTATTTCATTTTTGCCTGTGATCGCGCCTTATTGAGAGTCTTTTTATCTTATTGCCGTCGTGGGTCTATAATACACGTTCTGTTACTTGCAAATGAGATGCCCCGGGAACGTGTTGGTCTGGCTCGGTCATGACGTAGTTAAAAATAATTAACATTTTCAGTCTCACTTTTTTCTATTTAAGAAGAATCCTGAGAACCTTGCAGAGTGATTAACGATAAAAATATATGATAGATTGTCTTGGTTCTACATAGTTATAACCTTCTGTATCGGATAACTTCTTGAAAAAATTGAAATTTACTTCGGATGTTGAATCAGTTTAGACATTAATGGTCTGATGATTTATGTCTTATTGAGGATATAAGACATTTGCCAAGGCGACGCTGTTATGAGTAGGAGCGTCATTACAATAATAACAATTTCTGATCCGTTGCCAAATGGTTGTCAGGAGCGACAGCACATGGAGTGGGTCGAGGAAAAATAAGAGTTTTCAAAATATTATGAGGTATAATCTCTTAAATTTTTCAGAAATCTTGACAGTCCTTTAAAATTTAAATGATAATAAATAAAGTCACATATTTTTCTGTATAAACTTTGAAATCACAAAATATTAAAAAAATTGTCAAATAAGAGGGAAAGTAGTAAAGCTAGTACACATCTCTCTTCTCTGTGTAGATCTGGAAACACTTCTAGTGTTCCAACAAAATTACCAGCATGAAAAATGAAAACCATATCAATCCAAGAAGTTAGAAATAATTGAATAGGTAGGTACATAGGTAATATTATTATCGTACTTCAAGAAATTGTTTTGGAGTTTACTTTTTGGTTTGAAGTCGGTTAAATTTTTTTCTTAAAATAATGTTAGTCTTCTTAACGCTATCACTTACGAGTAAATCTATTGTAATAAATAAATAGCATTAACAAAAACATTGATGTAAAGTTGTAGGTATCCCATTACAATCTTAAAAAAGCATAAAAACGGTCGTTTGTTTTAATACCTATGTGCAATGTACCTAATTGTTAATTCCATTAATTAAATCAATTACTTTTTCAGCATTTATACTGAACATTAAAGTGCAACATTGTTGCAAAAACAGGTGGTCATACATCGTGTAGAGCCTTACGCTACCTACTGAAGGAGAATAAAATTAATTTATATACATAACTTCGTGATAACGACCTGTAATGAATACTTTAAAACATAATTTTTAAAGCTAGTAATTGCACATTAAAATTATTCTCATATTTATCACAAATCATTATTTATAGGTATTTTATTCCTTCTTCAATAACTTAATAAAGGGTTGCTAAATCCAATGGTTCTCTAATTACTAGACAATTAAAGTGAGAATACTTCTTGTATTATTGCCATTCTTCATGCCAGTCTTGTGTTATATTAAATTGAAAAATATTTTAATGAAATAAGTAAAGAGATGAATCCATGGTACCCATAGAATTACTTACTGAAATTTTATTAACTTAATTAATATTTTATATTATCTGACCTAACTTAACGTTTCATTTACCTACTCGTAAGTTAAAGTAATGACTATATCGATGTAAAAAACAAATATCTCGTGTGACGATGTAATTTTTGCTTGTTTTTGTAACATTTTATTACATTTGGAACACAAGGGTAGAATCGTAAATTAAATGAAAGATCCATCAGTTCGGGAAGGAGTAAATCAAGGCGGACGGATTGCCCCTAATAAAAATTATAAGAGGCACAATGGCTCGAATGTGCGTCGGGACCGTCAGGAGCTGTAAACTCTAGCTATGTTTGTTTATGGTGCACTAAAATATGTTATAAACTAGATAAGTATAATCTAAATAAAGTTGCGTATAATTAGTATCGTAGTAGGTATTTGTGTTTGTTCCTTTCCCTTTAAATACTTGCGGCTAAAATATTTTTTAGTTTACTGTATCGTGCCTGTGTTCGACTGGTTTCATTCCTTATTTAATGCGGTTATTAAGTAACATTGCGATGTAAAAAGGGGGAATCTTAAGCTTACTCGTTTCATTGTTTCCCAAATTAAAAGCCTAATAAT
The DNA here is from genome assembly GCA_018231305.1 of Noctuana lactifera. Lineage (NCBI taxonomy): Eukaryota > Metazoa > Arthropoda > Insecta > Lepidoptera > Hesperiidae > Noctuana > Noctuana lactifera. The sequence continues at coordinate 5,851 of DWAV01002714.1, read as the reverse complement.
AATATTGGTTGAGAGGAAAGAAATAAATGTGCGGCAATATTTCTTTGTTCGCGCGGCCAATGGAGCGCGCTCGACGTTGACGTCTTGCCGAGCTTTTTGTGATGCTCTTATTATATTTTTTGGTGGCATTTTTTGGATGATCTTATTTGTTGGTTCAATACCTGGTCGTAAATCTGTTGAGGATGAAGAATACGCAGGTGTGCCAACCCTTTCAAGATACGTTTGCCTATCCTACTATGTACTGATAGAGGAAAATCGATCGCCATTTTGCAACATAGGTACCTACTTATTCATAAACTTAGCTACCACCGATTGACCGTTTTCTTTCATACATTTGTGTTCCGGATAAGATGATTATGGATAGCAGACATTAGGTATAATAATAATATGTACCTACAATGTGCTCATTGCGGTGGGAGCTGAAAGTACCTAAGATCGATATTAGTAAGAAATAATTTCTTGAGACATAGGTAACACATCTTTCGGTCTAATGTTCAGATTACTTCAGAGTTCGTTCCTTGCTCGGATCAATCTTGTCTGATCTAAGATTTAGACTCGGAGAGTTTTTACTTTCTGTATAATTATTGGGTTAATAATTATACACAAAGTAAAAAGTGACGTTTTTTAAATTTGTGTTTGAATAATATATGCCTGCGTTGCAAATAATCAACGATTTTAAATTGCCACACATATTCTAATTACCAGATCTGTCAGGAAAATCTGCTCTTGATATAATTATATTGATATATACTTACCTACTGACTATTAGTCACTCTTACCGAAGGAAATTTCTATAGGAGCTACTTCCAGTTTAAATTAATTTCGTATTTAGAGGATGCCCCATTTATTACATTCACAAAATGTAAATGAACGCTTTCGACTTACTCGTTTACGTGAGAATATTTGTATTTATTTTATTTATGGAGAGAGGAGCGCGAGGGCGATGTGTTTATGTAGGTATCTTTAGATTAAAATACGAGTTAACTTGGAGTAACTAGTAACTCTGAAATCCATTAGTTAATATTCGTTATCTATTGTAAGGATGGCGTGGTCTTTGAACGTTTTATAACAGCTTATTCAGTCCTAATCTTAGCTATATTATTAAATATTTATATTCCTTTGAAAATGAAAAGTTCTACCAACAAACTTTTATATAGATATACTGATAAGGTTCTAATGTAGAAGCGGTATTCTTTATTAAGCCTACTCGATTGCAACCGAAAAATGTATTATGATCACTTTTAAATTTCATAGACGGTTTCTTGTTTCTGGTTATCCGTCTATCTACAAGATTTTTTCAGAATTGCATGTCTAGCAGGTGTTATTCAATTGTAAGGAATATCTGTATTTCGTAATAACAAATTAACATTTAGATACTTTTGTCGATTAGTTAAGTATAATAATATTATATAGGTATTTGATCTTACTTCTGAAGAGGTTTTCTACATTGTTATTTCTTTCTTATTCTAGGAGCATTAATAAACCAAGATCATTTGAAATCATCAGATCCTTTTGAAATCGATATTTTCAGTATTTAAACTAATAGTTGTAGTTGCCTAAATAAACTTTTATGTACCTATAGGTACGTTACTTGATAAAATATGAATCTCTACATCTGACATAGGTATGTACCTACGGTACCTACATTAGGTACATTGGATTTCTTGACACATTCCTTTGTATGAAGTCATTAAAATCGAGCTGAATAACGGCTTTATAAGATGTTCTTTCTGATGTCAACTTTAAAATTTAATGCGGTGAGTTATTGTTAGTACATTCGTGACGATTACATGCGCGCTAACGAATTTATGTCCCACTTGTCTTTCGCCCTCACTGCGACCATCATAATGTCTGAAATCAGTATTTTCGGATCTTTATTGGTTTTCAAAAGGACTGTGAAAGTGGATTTGGTGAAGCTTATAAAGTGTAATAAGAAAAGTCGTACCCACCTTTATAATTATTTATTGAATGAAGGCAGATGTTTCAAAATAACGTTATTTTTGTTGAGGTTTTCGATTTAAATATTCGTTGCTAATACCTATACCTAGTTTTAAAATGCGCATTAATGGTGGTTTTGCTTACAAAACGACATTGATTTATTTTACAAAAGCATTCATGGCATGAATTATCACGTAAATATTAACAAGAAATAGTAAAGATGAACTGTCTGTTTGTTATAAGTAAATATTCTAACAAGTAGCCAACGTTCTGATGTGCGCATATCAACGCATGAGTCGAACTCTGGTGCTACTCCGTAAAACATAAATATTATCGTTTAGAAGGCCGTTCTCAATCGAACTTATTTTTCCGACTGCCGACAGTTATTTCATATAAATTAATGGCGCAAGTCGTCACGGCGCAGACGCCGACCTCTATTTATAAACTGACGAATGAGACGCGCCGAGCGCACGCGCACGCGTCCCGTCATATTCCAATTACAAATAGCTGTCATCGTCTCTACGTATCCAACATGTTCTGTTTCTTGTATTTTATGTAAACTTTAACTGATTTCAGATACTTTCACGTACCTAGTTACGTTAAGAGTTCAGCGTTCCTCTTTCGCGCGATCAAGTAGGTCATGACGGCCAGTGCGAATGAAAAGTCAGTTTTTCATGTATGCGTGTGGTTGGCGTTGTAAGAAATAAAAATATGAATTATGATTTTACGGATGTCGGTAAGCGTCTCTGTTGCGCTTGAGAAAACGTAAAGCGAGTGAACGAGACGCAGGGCGGCGCAGCGCGTCGCGCCAACGTCTAAAGGGTTATTATATATGAATTATGATGACGCCGGCTCTCCGTCGGCGGTAATATCGTTATGAATATGCTACGTTCCTCTCGCTCATTGGTTGAAAGCACATCCGCCTTGGATGGTGCGGGAACGCCTCCGGTGGTCTTTTTTTATTCCTTTATTGACATTCAGATATGCACATTGCGAGTGGCGATGCACAAACTGTAATATTTTGCCTGGAACAGAGATAAGTCGGGTGAACGAGCGGTCGCACCGAGCATTTGGGATGCAAATACAGCAGACAGTCGTATGTAAACGAACTTATGCTACTCATGCGGTATAGCGCCCGCTATGAGACCCACTCAGACGTTTCCTGCATTATATCAATTTGCATTTCAGCAGGTAGGTATACCTACCCGCATACGTAGAGCAGCTACCTTTCCGTACCTATCTGACATACCTAATATATGTATCGGTATACCTAGTAGGTCATACATTTTTTGCACCATATGTATGTACCTACTTACCCAATGTGGTTATAGATTGCTGCTTTTCTGTAATAGTGTAGAACATCAGGCAATTTGAATTTGTAGAGAAATATATTTTCCTATAGGAAGGTCAAGGAACTATGAAAGAAAATTCTTATTGGAGCATTCCTATAAGATTGGTTTTGTTGTTGCGATGTTAGTTAATCGCATCTTTCAAAAACTCTGTTGAAGTAGGTAGGTAAGTTTAAAATTTTTTGTAATACGAGTGTGTACGAGTATAAGTAATAGGTACCTATACCTATAAATGTAATATTTTCATGGTGAAGGACATAAATGTTTCCGCATGCTGGGTTAAGTGGGTTGCGTAGCCCAGTGCGTGCAATGAGCGAGCAGTCGTGGCATTCACCTTGTTGGCGGCGCGCCAACTGCCATCCGCGGCCGCGCCCGCGCTTTCCCTCTGCATCATCTGTTGACAACATTTCTTTACTATCATCACTATGCTATTCTTTTTTCTTTCCAATAAGTTCCTTTAAATCGCTTAATAGCTACTCGTAGTGAAAAGTATATAGGTAGGTACATACCAACAAAATCGGCCTGCACAACAGTTCTGTAGAATGAAATAGATACCTTTGTTTGTTTGGCACCTAAAAAATCTAAAAATTAAAGAAAAAAGGCATTTGAAAGGCAATCCTTACTAGTCAATTTCTTACTTTTAGGTACTGTAATGAGTAATGATCAAATGGCCTTTACAATGACTACTCAGTAAGTAGGTACCAATTGAGATCTTGACTTTATAGTGGTCATCCATTTATTGGTCTTCACACTACCCAAGTGTTCTCTACAGTAGGTACCTATAGCCTGTTTTCCAGTAGCTTCGTAGTAGTATCTTGTAAAGTAGTAGGTACCTACCTGCTGTTAGTAGACAATACTTCAATAGAATAATCAATGGTTTATAAATAAATAATTTGATTTATTATTAAAGTTTTTTAATTAAAAGTTTATTAGAAAAGATTCTGAGATTAAATGACGATGGTTTATTTAAAAAATAATCAGAAAATGGCATCTTACAACTACCAACCTAATGCAACGGTATTCATTAGCTACCTAAAAGTTTTTGTAAGGATGAAGCTATGATCGCAACGATCTATGAAAGCAACGTGAGCTTTTGTAGTATAATGAAAAGATACCTCTATAAATTACAGAAACAAAGACGTAAATGTAACGTTAATGGTTTAGCACGTACCTACCTAAGTACCTACTCATATCAAGAAAAACCATCCACCATGAACAATATAATGCTTAGTTGCCTGCGCAGACTTAATTCGATAATGACCACCATAACTAACTTAACCAGACACGCCTATTTGCTCGTATTAGATTAAAAAAGTTTTATTGCCATATACATATTCATTGTAGTACCAGAACGATTACACATACAAGACATGATAAAGCAATTTCCTTGTTGACGGTGCGGTAGAGACCAGAGTAGGTATGCCGCTAATACTAAAGGCATCTCGTTCTTCTGAGAAAGCTGTGAATTTGTCAAAATTAAAATACAAAGGCATCGCGAGTATAAGACTGGTAATTAATAAAAGCATTGTGGGAAAATAATTGGCCATTGTTTTGTGGCTCTGGCGGCAGAGAGCCTTCGCAGCGCGTGTTGCTTCACCTTTTTCGATAATAATGATAATCTCATATAAAAACTTGAGAAAAAAGTAAAAAACGAAAGGAGAGACAGGTTTGACAAATAAGGCGAGAAGAATATTTTATTTCTTATCCAACTATTCACAAATAAACTGTTTGTTATCTATACCTAATGTCAATTGTATCAGACGATTTTTTTTAATCAGGATTACCTAGGTTTTTAGTTATAAATTACAATAATGTTCAGTAATTTTAAAATTCAATTTCTAAAAAGTTTCCTAAACTTTCAATATTAATTTTAATGGCTACATGTTATCTGTCATATTAGACATTAACCTACAGTACCTAGAACCTACTGTAGATATGTCAGTTTGTACGTTTAGGTATGTAGATACCTACCTATAGTTGTGTCTCTCGAGGTGTCTCGGATTGCAATAATCTATCGACACAACTACACGGGCTGCACCACATTCAATACATTGCAATTGCTATCTTGCATACTATCGCCATATTGGACTTTGCTGTAAAATCAATATACCTAGATGGGCGAGACACTTCAATTGATCTTTCTGAGAAGTAACAAAAGGAACAGCGGGAGGATATTAATACATTGCCTTATTGAATTCATTCAAACAACTAATGTTATAATATGTACCTTAGGTAGGTAGGTATATCAAATACTTTACTCAAAGGTTCACCCAGGTTTAGATCCGGGGATGCTTACGGACATGTCTCCAACCCTTTTTTATGTCCCGCTGCTGGGCACGGGTCTCTCCCCACGACCGAGGAAGGTCTGGAGCATACTCCACCACGCTGCTGCAATGCAGATTGGTGGAGAACATATTACGGACATATTATTTTACGGGAAATATCCAGGGGGAAGCTGTTAGTGGATTAAGCAGGTTAGTACCCATTCCGTATCAGTTGTTGTGAAACCACACAGAGTGTCTCCGACCATGTGTAAACAATCTTATTTGGCAATAACAATCGGG
>DWAV01002713.1:0-10731 GCA_018231305.1 Noctuana lactifera | reverse complement strand
AGAATCCACACGAACGGGGGCGGCGGTATGCCATGATTTTGTAAATGATCTTTCTTTCTTAAGCATAAAATTGTTTGTTGTAGTTTTGTTGCTTAAAATAATGGGGGCGGCGAAAAGGCAGTTAGCCCCGGGAGGCGAAATCCCACTCTACGCGACTACACCTCTGCATGGCTGCAACCTGTGGAGTGGACATCTACGTCCAACCACAAATAGGAGGGAATCTAACAGACCATGTGGTATGGTTATTACCTGATTATAAAACTCTTCGTATACGGCTTCTGTGATGACCTTCGATATGCCAAATGGCTTACAGCACCCGGATAAGTCACTGGTAGTCATTAGTATACCCTGAGGGAAAATATATTAGGTAGGTATCCAGGTACATAAGAATATAGATTTAATAACATGGGCACCTGTTCCTACATGTTACTCTGGCTTTAATAATTGCCAAACCTTTAAAAGTCGACGATGAGAATTTTCCGTCCAGTCAAAAGTTCTCTCAGCAAGTAACGGCGTTAATTGAGCTCGAACCTGTAAGGTACATTCGTAACTGAAATGTTAACTATGACGTCACAATATTGTGTACCTATACAAGTGACATCAACAAATTAATACCTGAAAATAGACGGCTAAATCTGTACATAGAATGTCATACTTCATTTCCTGTAGGATACGTTCGCGATCTGCAATTGCTAATTTGCCGAGAAGATTTTTATCCTGGAATTAAGAACGTTAATTTAAAAAAGCGAGAGTGAGAGAAATATATTCAATAGTTTCCTACCTACATATCATTCGTGAATGTATATTAATAAATTATTAATTATAATGTATGTTAATACAAAAGAATTACGGTATTAACTGTTTGATGCAAACTTTAGGTAGACAGGTATATTCTTTGCAGGTTGCAAGAAGGAAATGCAGGTTAAAATAAAGTAAATATGATTACCTCAACAACTTTCTTAGCCAGGAAATAGTGATGGTTCTCGAGCATCGAAGACTTGTACATTTGTGAGAGAGGATGTTTGCAAAGCGCCAAGAAGTTGTTGTTGTAGCCAGGGTGGTCCATGTCGTGGCTTAAACCAGCCAGCATCAGTGCAGCTGTCTGAAAATAAAGGCTAAATTCACCGAATATACAAAATGCGTATAAGAAAAATGCTTCACACAGTTCACACTCAAAGCCTACGAGTAATTACATTCCCTGTATCGCTGCTACCAATGAATAACGCCTAGCACTCAGATCGAAAACAGAAGTCAAAATTCATTACTTTTCTGTCTCTCTGAAATTGGAACCTTTTGATTTTGCATTGGTACCTGTCCAAGTTGTACATATTGTAAACATTATGGGAGGCGATCTCCGAATTTACATTCCATCTAATCGGTTTACAGAAGTTTGCTCGGGTAGCTGATAATCGTGAAAAAAAGGAATAGGTACCTACATAACTGCAGAAATGAAACGACAAATAGTTATTAAAACTTACCTCAACGAAATCGAAGTATCCACAGTTATTGCTGAGGATAAGAAACATAGTGTGCGTGAAGCAGAAGGCGTGTTCGGCGTTGTGGTAAGGATTGTTCCGGTAACAACTAAGGACGGTCAGAGTGAAGTCGGATAGCGTTTGACGGTCGAAGTTGCGATCAGCAAATGTCTCCACGAACATATAGCAGACGAGACCGGGCATGTCTTCTCTGCTGCCCTCACTTATATGGTAGTCATAGCTGAAGATAAAGGTAGCATAAGGAACGAAACTGTCCATAATAAAGATACTTAGGGCCTAGGTTCTAGGCTGTATGCACTGTGGTATCTTTAGTTGGGCATAACAATCAAAATTACCTTCGGAAGTTATTAGGCGGTAAAACTATTCCATTGGTCTCCATTATTTCATCCATGTCATGTCTACATGGATTCAGGTGAAGATGTAACAGTTCTGAGTACACTTTATTTAAATTTTCCTTAAAAAAAAATAACCATTAGGGCGGAACAATAATTATATAGGAAATATTTGGAAAATAGGTACAAGTTTCCTGAGGAGTTTACGTTGGTTTCTACTTTACCGGTGAATCAGTGATTTTAAGTTATGGATATCTGAAGAATTCGTTAAAAATTGTGGTTTAAATCTGGGATTCTTACGTGATAGATTTTCTTCTGCTGCATGTTATAGAAATGAACGATGAGCGAACAGTAGTTGACGAACACCTTGAAAATGACCTCGTCGTCAGTATTGAAAGGCTTTGTATTTATTTTGTTGGTAAGCTGCACTACACCTGGGAATTAATTTTAGACTCTATCAATCATTAGGTAGGTAAAATTACAATGTATTTTTTACGAGAGTTTGCTGGAACCAAAGTTCTGTTAGATAGGAGTCTACAAAAATTATCTAACCTCTACTAATAATCTACTAAAATCTATACTAATAATATAAAGCTGAAGAGTTAGTTAGTTTGAACGTGCTAATCTCTGAAACGAAAAATCTGATTTCAAAAATTCTTTTTGTGTATGATATTTGTTAATAGTTACTTTACATTCATGAGGAAGGTTATAAGCTATCAAGCATTACGTCACAATTCTTAACGTGGGTGAAATCGAGAGGCACAGCTAGTTCAATATCGGTAGGTCTCTTCGATAATTTATAAGATAGCTCTTTTACCTATAACTCCTTTCTTGTCCACAATAGGATAAGCCAAACAGGATCTGACCACAGTGCCCGTAGTCGGGTCCAATTCTTTTATGAAGCGGGAGTCTTTATAGGCGTCCTGCACGTTTAATGGTTCACCGGTTTTCGCCACAAGACTTGCTGGAGTTTGCTCTTGACTGAGGCTAAAACCATTGCACAATTGAAAGCAAAGAAAAGAAGGAAATATTTATTCTCATTTTGTCATGATGTAGACATACATCTTGAGACGTTTTATATCGTTTCGTGCTGAGACGTGTAAATGTATGGGTGGCATAGATATTATCTGCTATTGTCCATAAGAAATTTAACAAGAGTAGAGCGACCTGTTTTTCTATATTTTAGTAACTACTCCATGATATACTAGAATAATGGACATACTTAACTTTGACCTTCCGTCTGGGCATAGTGGACTTCTCGGAGGCCCAGCCGTCGTCCCACATGTCGGCCTGCACGTGCTCCCCCACGTGCTCCTTGTCCAGGATGTAGAATGTGCTTCTCATTGCTCCGATGAACGACTTTACTACGGCCTACATGAATTCTTATTAAATAGTATGTTGATACATACCCACGCAGTTAAGTCAAATTAGACCACAGAGCACACACACCCCCATGTGTTAACACCCCATAAAAGTTCGTAAAATTTTAATTACAATCAATACAAAAGAGCCTGCGACTTTTGTAAGATTGTAGGTATCGAAATTCTTAGGTTTCGAATCTGGTTATTTCTAAAATTGTGTGTGTGTGACGTTAAGCGTTGAAAACATTGACAATATTTTAGGGCTTGATGTGGACATCTATGGGCTGCAGGGAATACTTAACGTCATCTGCTGAATGGACAAAATAACTCAGAAAGTAATGAAAGGACAGAATCTGGTGCACCAGCGTACCAGCATATCAGTGAGCATGGTGTCGAGGGCTGCCAGGTCGCAGAAGTAGTCGTGCAATAGCGAGCGCAATTCCCGGTCGAGGAGTGCCGTCCGCTGCAACGTGATCCGTTCCTGCGCCTGGTGCACCGCCGCACCCGCCCAGCATGATACGCTCACCACCGTGTATACAATTTTCTGGGGGCAGATTTGAGGAACTCCTAGACGCTATTTATTGCAATGAAACGATTACTGATCAGATAGATGCTGGGTTTGTTATAGCGGTATATCGTCAAGACACGACAGTCGTGATAATTTGGGTAAAGGGCATCTTGGTAATCATGTGTAGGTTACAATCCCTCTTTGAATAATTTTGTAAGTAGGTGTTTCTTTTACTAAAACCCTTTCGCCAGCTAATCAACGCTTGTAAGAAGTGTCTGCGAAGAGAGACTACTTCCTACTTCCTACTCGTACATGTACGCATTCATGGGATTGTCCAAGAACTTGTGGCTTGTAGAACTCGTTAACGGTAATAGCGGTTCACACAATGTATCCTGTTTCATGAGCGCAGAGCTTTACTGAACCATAAAATATTTAAGTATATATTATACCTACATCTACTTATCGAATCTACTTATGTTACTATTCTCACTTCATCATACGGCTCAGCGAAGGTCCTGTATAGTTCCAGGACAGCGTAGCAGTCTCCATCTGGTTTGACGATGGGCATGCAAAGCGCCACCTTAGCGTCAATCCACCGCAGACCCTCAGCAAACCGGCGATCGCGCTGGACGTCTTCTAGGAGCAAATAGTCCTTTGTCGCTGCCACGTGAGCGGCTGCTACTTTACCTTCCTCTAGAGTATAAGGGTGAGATTTATTTATCAGTTACCTACAGCTAATATGCATAGCGTAACAATAATGTAGGTATGGATATAGACAGATCAGAGGCGGCTCCGATACATCAAGATACGAGTGATTTAGTAACATAATATAGATAACTTACAGCTTCTAGACACCTTGTTTTAAAGAAAGGGGAAAGATTTGAGAAACTCTGTTCTAACCGATAGGAATGTTAACTTCATGCCGCTCCGGATTCTTCGTATTGGGAGTCATGAGGACTATTTCATTTTTGAGTTTGTTCACTACATATACGAATACCCCTGCAACCAAAGAATTTTTACCGTAATCCTATCTAACCGAAGCAGCATAATAATTTGTTAAAAGGATTAGGCTGTGTTTACTTTCAGATCGCACCAAGTCTAATGTGACCGATAGCATAAGTTTTAGATTTCAAACACCTAAAACTGGATTAAACAAACATATAAAATTGGAATGAATTGCATAGCGGGAAACCACTGGATCCACAGGGCACAGGGCTGGACGGAGTGGCGCCTTAGGGGAGGCCTATGTCCAGATTTGGACCTCCAAAGGCTGATGGATGGATGGAAAACTGGATTTGCAAATGCAGAAGTAGGTGGTAACCTAAAGAAGAAATACTGTTTTTATATTTTTAAGAAGCTATTTCAGAGCGATGATCACACCTGAACTGCCAGTAACAGTCTTCAACACGTTAGCAGTTTCTATCAACAGCGAGTCCAAATCCACCGTATCCTCCAGAAATACGTTAAATCTATTAATATCCAAATAAGTTCCTTCTTTCTGCTCATCTTCCTTCATACCCTTCCTTTCGATCTGGGCGTATGGAGCTATCACACGTCGCGTAACTTTATCCAACTTTTCTGAGGGTACTAGGAAATGGGACTGAGTTTTCGTCATCGTAGGCCTTTTCAAAGATTCCTCGCTTTGTATGAACGCCTCCAGTCGGCTTTTTACCGATTTTGTGCTTTTCGGTAACGGGTCGGTCATTGTCAGTAGCAACTTTAGTATTTAAAGATTTTTTATGTTGGTACCTAACTATTTAATATTATTATAATTATTTAAAGTAAAGGTAACTATTGTTTGTTTAGGTATAATTTATTTGTCAGATTTGACATAATTATAATGACCATCCATAGTTATTGAATTGGATAGTTTTGGCCAGTAGGTGTAAGCACATAGAGAAATAAAAAAATTGCGTAATTAAAATGCCTGCTAAATATGAAAATTTCGGAATTTGTGAAAAATAAAGGATTGCATTATTATTTACAAGCAATACATTTCTTTGTATTTTAATTAATAATAACTTCGCAATTATTGTATATCGTAACTTTTTTATTTTCATTTAAAAAAACATTTTCAACAAAACATCAGGAAGGATCACAATTTTGCTTATAATACATAACGTTTGACACATTTCAAGCACTTAATTAATAAAAGTTAAATTGATCTCAAAAACAAATTAACTCAAAATCATATTTAACAAATCAGGGGTTACAATTTTTTCTGAAGTTGGTGTCAGCACTTACAGTGTACTCATCAATGTATTAAAAAATTTCATTTTTAAAAATTGCTTTTTTATATCAGTTTTATATTTAGGTATGTATAGTAGACAGTTACTCGTACACAAATAGACTAATAAAATTAAAACTAAAAAAATTTCATCTGCCAAAAATTCCAAGCTCATTATTACTTATTACTTTTTTATTTGATTGTAGCAAATTACAATACATACTAGCCAATGTTAAGTGGTATACACACATTCATGACAGATAAGAAATAAGTTCATTTACTTTTTTCTAAGTACATTCATGCTTTTATAGAACCGCAAAAATGTTCCATTTTAAATACATATTGTCATACATTGGTGTAACATCATTTATTTTTCTAGCTTAGCTTGGTACAAAATATTGAAAAATATTATTTTTTACTGCATTAAGTACTCAACCAATAGTACTTGCAGTAAAATCAGTCCAGACCATGAAGTTTACTGAAACCTCTCATCAAAAAATGCTGGTAGCGGTGTCATGGCCATGATATAGGTTTCCGTTCCTTCTTCTGTGGTGGACTGACTGTGGCAGGTTTATCCTGGAAAGCAAATAATGAATTTACTACCTCCATACACAAACATAATAAGTGCCTTTAAACAGTCGGATTATTTGACAATTCGGTTTGCAGCCCAATCTACATATTTTTTAACCTCAGTTCATAATTGTTTAAAATTTTAGCTATGGTTTTTTTGTTTTATATTAATTAAAAATCTTTCAATCTTTGTCAGCAACACAATTCTGTAGTAACAAGTACCTGAATAATTATTTTAAACAACTATTAAAGGAACATTTGAAAAATAATTGAATTAAGTATAATAATGTATAAAGGGACTTACTGAATTCATACAAATTTTTCTCTTTAGGCTACTGTTATCACTTATAGGAACGGATAGGGTGGCTATCCTAATTCTTTTCATATGCCCCGCCAGCGTGTCTGGTGGTGGTTTGAGCCTGTCATTGCTATTAAAGTGTGATATCGTGCCATTTACATTATTATGGATTGTATAGCCCGTTCCATTGCTAGTGTTCAATTTTCTTGAAGGCTCAGGACTTGTCGGGCGAGTTTTGTTTAAGATTTTACCTCTACCCTTGTCCCTGTATTTCCTCTGCCCATACGGAACACAAAAATTATGAAATAAATCTAGCAATTCGTCTCTAGACATATTTTGTAAATTAGGTACACGCAAATGCCTCTGAAAATAAATAAACATTGAGTCAAATAACAACTGAGTCGTGCAATAGGTGATAATAGTGACAAGACAATTTTATTAGAAGCTATATTACCTCTTGAATCACAGTCATTAATTGCTCATTTGATAGTAGTTCCGGGTGAACCAGCATATCTAACGGCACGGCCATTGCTGTTAGGTAATCTCACATAATTTAAACTGATAAAACATAAGTAAAGTTCAAAATACTTTCATACTACAATACGCGAATCATGTCAAACTCAAATGAAATGAATTATGAAATCATCCGGTGACAGTGATCAGTGATGACTTCCCAAACGACTTTTGAACCGCCATTTTTAATGTCACTGTCAACAAATATTTTTTGTCAATCTAGTGCCAGACAAGGCGTAGAAAACTCATAGAAAACGTTAAACCATAGATGATACACTATATACAGCGATACAGGGATAAACTACTAGTATTTTATAGTAAAAAACATATTTTACTTGAAAAACTAAGCTAAAGTACAATACATACATCGTTTTTAATTTTGAAACCAGATGAAATGTAAAACCATATTTACACAAGGACTATTTAATACATACGTTTTCTCTAATTCATATAAAAGGGTTTTATGATATGTCAATGTCAAACGTAAGTATAGTCTGTGCTATGTGTCAAGCAAACTACTGCCACCGCCTACCTGTCAATTCTGTCAAGTCAACACAACACTTCAAATTCAAACAACAGTGTGTCAATGAATGTCATTCCGCAGGCTTCGATTGTTTGCTACACTGTTTCCTATTCCTAACATTTTATTTTGGATCTCGAGGGCAGGCACTATATTAATTTGTGTTGTTTTCGTTTATGTTATAATCAGTATACCTTAAATTTTTCGTAATAATTTTTCGCACGTAGGTTCAATGCTAGCGGATGATTTTTTTAATTTTGTTCAAGTAAAATAAATCTTGTAAGTTGTGTATATTTATGATACCCAAAATTCCGTGGGTCCGGCTGTGGTGCGGTAGGATACAATAGTGCGCAAATGCCCGTCGTCGGCGGGAAGATATCGATGTGCGTAGTGGGTCGGGGGTGCGTCGGGTGGGACTATGTTGTTTCTCAGTGCCTTAGCGTTCGGTGTGATGACCGGCTTGCAGAACGTGACGACCGAGGTGGCGAGCACGGACAGTGACGTCACGAGCACTGCGGCAGCGGGCGTCGAGATGGGGCTGCTCGGAACCACGAAACTGCCGGGGCCAGTAGCCGGCGACTTCGTCAACGTCACATTGCAAGAGCGCCCCTCGATGTGGGACATGTACCTCAACCACTGCCCCAAGTGGCGGCCTGTCAACCACATATTTTTCCAAGTGGCAAATGTGTTCTTCCTGCTATCATTCCTCGCCCCTCACACGAGCAGTGGACTGATCTGGCTCCGGGTGACGCTGATCCTCGGCTGCGCCTTCTCTGGCATGTGGGCATGGAGCATTGAGTGCTACCTGGATGCTGTGTTGTGGAACAGTGCATTTATAGTGATTAACTTCATATATTTCTCAGTACAGTTCTACTTGATGAGGCCAATTAAGTTCCATAAGGATATTGAGGAGGTAAGTGTAAATATTTACTTTAAGTTTGTAATGATATAGTGTGCCCTATGCATACATTATATTAGAAAGAAAAATGGCACAGACTCCTAAATAAAATATTAAAGTCTGTATTGTTTTTAGCAGTTAAAATTTCGAACATAGCTTCAAGTTAGATTTCATTTTTACTTAAATTAATTATCAGTACAAACAGCTTAACTCACATACCTGATTAGTTTCACCATTATGAGGTACACTCTCATGAGTTTCCTCATTATGTCTGAACTCTCACAAGCCATTTACTAATAAAATAGGTAAGTCAAACTACCTATTTAGCAAAAGATTTTCCGGAATTCTATCCCTCTGAGGGTGAAAAACGGGGGCAAAGTTTGTAATGTGCTTACTTCCTCTTCAAAAATTGCCAATATTATTGCATTTATTAAAATGGTCATACCTATAACTTATCAGGTAGGTATTTAGTTTCATATTCAAATTCAACCTTGAGTAAAAGTGACGATAAACACAAAATTAAACTCGTTTTACTGGAAATGCGATACTGTATGTGATATTAACAGTGTAGGTACAGACACTACAAACCTACAAGTGAATATGAACCCAGGAATTTGTAAATTAAAGTTTTATTATAAGTGCTTAAGATTCTAAAGGCGCCATATATTTTTGGCAATGAATAATAATTATTGCATTCTGACTGAAGTGCTTAAAACTTTTTTTTATTTGGTTCACTAGCTGAGTGTAACACAATTCTTTAAAAAGAAAAGCTTACATAAATAGACACAAATTAAGTTTTAATATAGTGTTCATTCTAACATAGTGAACACAAAACCTTAATACAGACACTAAAATTGAGGCAAGTCAGGGTAGTAACAATGCCATAAATGGCTCTATCACGCCTTTATCCTATATCTTTGAATATTTAGAGCATTTTGATGTTGTTGGTATGTCAAATTACATCATATTATTATGCACTTTCGTTTCCTTAAAATTTTCCTCACAGTCATTGCCTACCTTATCTTAATGAGTGTAAGAAAATAAATGGCACACATTAATTTATCTTTCTTTGATAAGAGTTATTATACTTGTAAATTTATGCTGTTAACTTCTATTGGCCTTAATAAATCGAATGTTCACTTTAATTTATGTACACGTTGCTTTCCTGATAATCAACAGTTTTATATATAAGATATTTGAGTTTTGGCCAGAAAGGGCTTAAGAAGAGTGCATTTTGTGAATATTTTATTTAAATCGTACTTGTTACCTTATAAATACGATCACCCAATACCCGATAGTTTCATAGCGCATTAACATTCGCTAATAAGTTTTTAGCTAAAACAGTTAAATAATTTAGCATCAGGTAACATAAAAAAACTTTAATTTAGCAACTTCAAAAGAGGTCGCAAGAATGAATTCATATTGGTTTCGAAAGCCTATAGGCAGGAGACAGGCGTGCGGCGATATAATGGTGGTGTAAGTAATAAGCGTCTGACGATCCTTCTCAATATTCAATCATGTATCTCCAATTTGATATAATTTAAGTAAAAAAAAAATATCTGTCTTGTACACAGTGAATTAGTAAAGGACAGCTAAACTTTTATGTACCTTAATATCGTCAAATCGAATATAGATTGCATATTGGGAACGGCTGTAAGTCGGTATTTAACTTCATTGCATCAATTTATTTGGCTGTATTTAAACGAATTTGGAACAGAATTTTACTTTGTTCAATTATTTATTATCTAAATTAAATTCCTCTTATTAAAATACGAGTACCTATCTACATTTTAATGTTTCTAATAAATTATGTAGATAATTTTTTTAAAACACATTAATCTTTACGAAATATTATACACTAGCTGTTACCCGCGGCGTTGCCCGCGTGGTTTATAATATTAGTAGGAAGTAGGATTGCATACGGCTGCGGAAGTAAGGAGTAACAAATACATTAAAGTCAAAAAACATGCAAAATATATACAAATCATCCCATGGCATCCCACAGGAA
>DWAV01002712.1:0-10733 GCA_018231305.1 Noctuana lactifera | reverse complement strand
AAACAAACAAACTTACAAACTTTCGCATTTATAATATTAGTAGGATTTATTACTATTTAGCTTGAATTCGGTTTTCACTTAACTACATCATCACTTCATAGTATAAAACAAAGTCGCTTTCTCTGTCCTTATTTATGCTTAAATCTTTAAAACTAAGCAACGGATTTTGATGCCGTTTTTTTTAATAGATAGAGTGATTGAAGAGGATGGTTTATATGTATAAACGGTCATAGTTTTCTGTAGTGTATTTAGTATCAGCATTGCACCCGTGGGAAGCCGGGGCGGGTCGCTAGTTTGCTTATAAAATCAGTACCTAATCCGATAATATATCGTTGTCCCTAGCGAAGAGTTTGTACCCCTACATACGTCACTGTTAGGCTAATAATTCTGAATGCGCAATAACGAGACGCGACCGTGTCTCTGTTGAATTATTTACTGAGACTTGTATCTGAAAAAACTTTGGCAATATTTCAACAAGGCGTTAAAGACTAAAAATATACATAATGATAAGCAATTGCTACGCCATAGGAAGGTTAGGTTTATCGTTTTAGAATGAAATGACGGGCGCCAAAAAACATTCTGATGTGTATTTGAAATTACTTAGGTTTCTAGAAAATACAAGTAAAACTGAGTAATACCTGCGGTAATATGTACATAAATCTTTTTTACGAGTAGGTAAGTCAAACGCATCGCGGTTTCGATCGGAGTCAATATTTAAATCTATGGTCCTTATTTTGAGTACATATTTATTATATAGGCATGAAAAGATATAATTTACCTAAGCAATTTACTTTTCAAATTCATGGTGTGCCCTGCCCTCACTAGACGGCATTGCGCGTTCGTTGCATCCCGCTGATAGCACTTTCGTTAGTAAATTTCATGTGTGTAGGCCTATAGCAAAAATTAGCGCTACTTGTACTAGGCTATCAGAAAAGCTCGCAGGTTTATAAAGTCTACATCCGCCCCGTAACGAGTCTCCTCGTCTCACTCCATCTGAACCACCCTTTTTAACCCCGTCTTCGATGCCTGTCTGTTAATTGAGTAGGAGGTGGTTTACGAACCTTGAAAATAGCTTTGAAAAATATTTTTAAATTCATTTAAATAGGTTAAAAACTAAAATAATAATGAACACAAGTCATGTACAAATTGCTTTTAAGTATCTAAATCACACAGTACCGTTAAGTTTTTTGAATTGAAATTTTTGTAAAATTCTATTTACATAGTATATTTCTACTCCAAATAACCTTATAAAAACCGAGTGTTGGGTCAAATAACAAACTACCCTTGGCTTGTTTAATTCAAAGGTCTCGAGTAAAGGTAGTCTATTGTAGTTTGTGGTGTTCCTCAGACTGTATCGCATCATCGACCGCGCATGCCGATAATTCTTAGTTATCTATCACTTAGTTTAAAAGTAAATATTATAGAGTAAAACGCGTGTACTTGGCCATCTATCCAGAGGCCTCACCCACATGGCGCCGCTGCGCCCAGTCCTCTTTTTACGCGTAATCTGTGTTTATTATATGGCATCACTTCTACGAGTATAATTAAAGCTTTTAACCGACTTCAAAAAAAGGAGGAGGTTCTCAATTTATTTTGTATTTTTTTATTATGTATTTTTTTTTATGTTTGTTACCTCTTAACTTTCGACTAGGTGAACGGATTTGATGATTTTTTTTATTTGAAAGCTGATGATTTCCATTTAGTCCCATTTTAATGTGGTCCAGTTTTGACAACGGCATCCATGAGAGAACCGTATAGAAATCTTAAATTTAAATATGTGCGCGACAACTTTGAAGTACATTTTATCAATTCAAGTGTCCCACTAAACCATAATTTAACGGATCGAGTGATGAGATGAAAAGACTATTAGTTAGATGTGTCACAATAAGTAGGTATATCCGTTGGAGGGACCGTTTCCAGTTCACACACAGGTGCACGGAGTAGTCACACGTAGGGATCGGTTGCGAAAATGATGAGACGCCACGAGCCGGATTACAGCGATTTAGCACTTGTTGAAAAGCGAGTAGGTAGTGAGGGTCAAATGTCGAGAGGAATCCTTGAGCAAAGTCGAGCCTAGCGACTTTCTAGAGCTTCCATACAGCATACCCATTTACCCAATTTGATATTTAGTAATACAGCTTTTTCAAATACAAATGCACATTATTGCGCACTCGAAATAAGTAAGTACCTACTAGGGTTTTCAGTTTCTGAGATTTTTGAAAACAAAGGTGAAGGCGGCGAATTTAAGTATTATAGTGTGCCTCACCGCCCATTCTTTCAGTCGAATAAAGCGATCGAATACGGATCAATCAAATCGGTCCAGTAGTTCCTGAGATTAGCGCGTTCAAACAAAGAAACAAATTCTTTAGCTTTATATTATTAGTAGAATTTAAAGATTATTGGAGCGTACCTACTACTTATTATCATAAGTGTATAGCAGTTCTCATACATAAAGTCATCGTTGAACGTAAGCATTTAACTAGCATTTCATTCGAACTCTGATATCCAGACATTAATTTTCATAGCACGAGT
The DNA here is from genome assembly GCA_018231305.1 of Noctuana lactifera. Lineage (NCBI taxonomy): Eukaryota > Metazoa > Arthropoda > Insecta > Lepidoptera > Hesperiidae > Noctuana > Noctuana lactifera. Next base: position 8,201 of record DWAV01002712.1, on the reverse strand, counting down.
ACAGTACATGTTTAAGAAAAACAGGTATTATTATTATTTTATTACTGTTTATCTGTTTCAGCGGAAATACAACTACATACAAACAAGGAGTGTTTGGACAAACCTTGATTTCACGAGCGCTGTATAATTTAAATGTACAGCTTGTTTGTATACAGAGAATATATATCGGTCTAACGTTGGCTTGACACGAGATGGACTATAGTGGCGTCTCCAGTAATGGATCGGTTCTCCTACGTGTGCCAAAAAATAAATATATTATGATGTATCAAACATATTATGACAAGCGCCCACATCACCTAAGACATGTTGGTAGGGCGCAGAAAGCATTTCTGTTGATATACTACTACCTACTACCAATAAATATATTGTTTTAGGTGAAAGTTTCGTGCTATTTGCCAAAAATTTCGCACTACCGTAGGAACGACAGCGACGTTTGATCTTGACTTTGTGAATTAGTAAAAGTTAATTGGAAAAAGTTTATTTACATCATAGATATCTAAGTTCACGTAAAAAAAAACCAAAAATGTTTTTATTGATTAAAACATAGTACATAAAACAGGTCGCAAGGGCCCTTGTTCTGGGTTGATACTCGTATTATTGGGTACCCCGCTCATCCACCAAGTCGACAATATATTTTAATCAAACAGCTTACATCATTGGTTTCGTGTGCGTATGCGTGATCTATGTGTGGTCTATGTGTGGGTGTGTGGTGTGTGTGTGTGTGCAAATTTAAGGAAAAGAATATGAAACTTTACAAAGCTAACGTTTTCCAACTGTAGAAGCAACAACTAAAACTGTAGAAACAGTAAATTGATAAGTATGAAGTTGAAGATACATAAAAAATGAAAAATGGCTATAAATAAATAAATATTGTTGAAATAAAAAGTTTACGTTAAATATGGATATATGGATACTGAATAATATATTAATACCTATTCATTAAATGGAGACTGGGTACTGTCGCGAGCATAGACACTGAATAAGCTGTGCGAATGTTATTAAAATAGTACCTATCCGCGAGAGAAGCAAATATAAAGCGACCTCGGACAAAGCTATGCTACAGATAAAATTATAGTTTTGCCAGTAATGTGAATCTTTCGGCTCCGTGTTACATGAGCCAAGAAATAGAAAATCATTAGAAATAAACTAAGCATTTAAAATATCGAATTTTATTTTATTTTGTATGTACGTACGTGACGTCGAAAATTATTTAATAACGCTTCAGACTCACAGCCCCACATTAGGATTCCCTGTGTCGTGGGTGCCATGAATACATACAAAGACAAATACACAAACACCCAGACCGGTAACAGAAATCTAAATTCATCACTTAAATTTCTGCCCCGCCGGGGATCGAACCCAGGACCTTTCGGATGTTAGACTGGCGTGGTAACCACTACACAACACGGGTTAATGTTAGTTACATCACCAGTAATCGCATATAATCGTTACAGACCAATAAAGATCATTTCGCGGATGACTGCTCTGCAATTTAGCAGTATTGAAAAACACAATATACCGAAGGATAATAGGCATCGAGCCCTAAAGAAACAATAGTTTCATGGTAAATGAATCACGACCTTGTCCTCTCGGAAGTGAACACTTATGGTAGGTAACAAGATTCTTTTTCAAATTACTTCCGGCCCGTCAACTCTTTAACGCAATATCATGTGACGTGTGGCGATGCAGGGTAATCGCTTCTGTGAAGTATCCGAGGAAAACTGTACACAATAATATCAATAACAATTATTAATTTTCTGGTATGCCTAAGTAATGTAATTGGTGACGATTACTGTTAATTATTTTTACCTGCAATTAACTTATTTAATACAGCATTTTATTGCCTCTACTTTGAGTAACTTCGATTTATATAAAACGTAGAGTAAACAGTATAATGTTACCATTCCCCTTGTTATAATTACAATTAGTTTGTAAGGTATATAAAATTGCATATAATACATATTTCAATTCGTGTAATCGTAATTCGAAGTAACTAAAAAGTAGAAGCTCGAGGTCAAAGCTAGAGTTCGATTCTCTGTAGGTACTTTCTACGTATTTTATCTGTTTCTGTGACTCATTTAAAAGCCTACACTGCATAATGTTAAATGAGACCATCATAGGCAAACCTTCATTATTGCTAATAATGTGACGCTCGTTATGCTAGGCTATCAACAAAGTACGTATCAAATGAATATACTAGCGGAGTAATCACGCTGATTACCTTGTTGTTTCCAATTAGACGAAATCATTAAATTGTCATAAAAATAATGATGAAGAAGATCTAATGTGTGACAATTTCATGAACACGCATCAATCATAACTGCACTATTCTGGCGAGAATCGCAGTAGCTACGTTGTGCATTTCCTACTGTAACCGAAGGTCTTGGCTGAGCGGCGCGGAAGGAAATTCCTAGTAAAGCTAGAAAATGTGGCAGTTCTAATATAAATGTACATACATTATTCAGTACTTCCTAAATGTTGTTAGTTATTAAGGTTAATAATTATTACACTTACCTAGGTTTCCAATATTCAATCTATATCAGATTAAACATATTTAAGGTAGTTAAACAAATGTTTATGTTCTTTTCTTTACTAACTTACTATAAGAAAAGGACTGGATTACCTACTTTTCAATCCATAAATTATGTTTGATCTGAGATATTATTATGTCTAGTAGACTAATTAAGTGCAGTATTTAGGTGCGTTATATTAGCAAAATTAAAAATACCTTGTTTAAATCGGACGATTGCGTACCTACTAAAACGTTTCAAATAATAATATAACAGAAGTTAGAAATTCATCATTTCTCATCACGTTTTTTTCATCACGTTCAGATTTATTTTCTCATTGAATTGACCTATCAGTGATTATAGTCATATAGAAATAGTAGTAAGTAAAAGTCTAACTCGACTTCTGTTAGATAAATATATACAGATAAAAAGCATATTAATTATGTAGTGTAGCGAGCGAAACGAAATGCATCTCAGAGACGGCGTGGCTACTTTCTCTCCGTAATTACAGTTAAGTTTCTGAAACTTGTGTGTTCTTTGTGATTGCAACTTACACGCGGTTACGTTTTAATCTCGTATTATATTAGGTACCTATTATATTTATTAATATTCGTCCCTTAGTAAATGCTACTGTTGCCTATCTTTATTAAAATTGTAAGTTTTTTTACAATACTCGATTAGAAAAGACCTGTAAACAACGATCGATAATAATCTAAGATTAGGTAGTTACTCAACGCAGAATCATAGTTTTGTTTGTTTAAATTGTATTTTAGTATTTAATTGTATTAATATGTAAAGGTTTCGAGAGATAATATGTAGTTTACTAATTTGACTATGAAAAGATTATGACAAATCGTCTTAAATACTATATACCTACAATGATCTCAATATAATCAGATCGTTATCCTCCACGGTATTACATAATGCCATTCACAAATACGAGAGTGCTTGGTTCACGAATTGGGGGTGAGACTGTCTCTCACGTGACGTCATAGTCTGGATTCCACCCCGCATTGGCGCCGCGGTACCCTAGGTCACCCCTGCACAGACAACTCTAACAATAATAGAACCATTATGAAATTGATTGACAAAAATACAGATACCCCAAATATCAGAGCAGAGATTTTTGTAGGTGTAATGTTATCATAAGCTTAGGTTCTGTTTTCACGCCGATAATTATGAGTGTAAGTAGATATTATGTAAAAGTTATAAGTAATTTTATTATAGGTACGTATTATACGTATTTTGTGTGAGTAATTAATTGTTGATGGTGTATCAAACAAATAAAGCACAGACAAATAATATATTATTTTTGAATTTATTACACTGGTAACCGTAACCTGGAAGAATATAATAAACTATTTTACTACTAAAAAACAGCCCGCCGAAAAGTTGCGTTTCTTCATTTATAAATTATTTTACGAATTACTTAAGTAAAAACAGTATATCTAATAAGGTTTCATTCATTTCATTCGTTTCATTCTACTATAGTGTCCTTGACCTGCTAATATTAGTATATTACATGTTTCGTCGAAAACAAACGATTTCAGTTGGGTGTCGCCCAATTCGCGAGCTTTTTGTCCAGATATTTGCGACCGCTGTCTCGTGACTGAACTCCGTATTTGATTCCTTCCCAAAATAGTTTATTTTGTTATTCACGTTCATCTATTTTAAAGATTTAAATATAGGGAGATATTTACAATTTTAATTTCTACAAACGTTCAATTTAAGTGCAACTCCTACCGCGGATTATCGAGAATTACAATAAACAAAAAATATAAATTAAACGAGAAACAGAAAAACTGTAGAAATATTTAAAAGATTTTATAGATTTATAGATCGTCGTAAGGTAATTTAATGTCATCAATTTGATGTCGTCAATTTGATCATTACGATTTCACTGGTGTCGCCTTATCCTTACTATCGGCTAGCTATTTACATGGTATTTAACTTCAGTATGTTTCTATACATCAGGTTTATTACTGGATCATTAATCTAATAAACCAGAAGTATTTATAATTTATAACAATAACAAAAAATGGGATGCCAGTTCTAGGCACATTATAAAACAATGCTTTTCGCCCTATTTGGACATTAGCTTGGGATGTTAAGATTACCTACGAGTGGCTACGAGCACTAGTACTAAATACTAAAGTACTAAATAAATTCCAGTATGTAATTGGAATCTTACGGAAACGCATTTTCTATCAAGATATTATTTCGAGAAGAGATAAAATTGGATTTATTCTTACTGAAAACTCGGTAGAGGCCACATACGAGTACGATACCTTGACCTGGCAATCCTGGAAGATGCCGGTATGTCTGGCTCGTATCTGGTTTAATATTAAAATAATGTTATATTTGAGAATAACGGCGTCGGACTGTACAGATGAAATCTATTGAAACTGACTAAGCAATTTAGAAATTTGCTTCAAATGAATGAAAACGAAAGTAGGGCAATATTTTTATTGTATTTAAAGCGTTCAAAAGTAATATTATTAGTGCCGACAACTTTGTTGCCGTGATCTTGTTTAGAAATGTCTTCATAACTTTACTTTCATAGCGTGATTTTATTTAGAAATAATTCAATGTGCTCATTTGTAGATGACACGCGAAGTAAAGTCGATATAAAAATTGCATCAGAGAGGTAACAGTAACACGTGGATTTAATGAGAAAAGGATGAAATTTGAACAAAAAAATTGGTAGTGGTTAATAATTCTGAAGTTATTTTGACTTTAGGGGTATAACACTTCGCAATGTAAACTAAATTGTAAACTAAATTGTAAACGAAACTACGGTAGGTTTTAAATATATTTTTATTCATATTTGCAGCTCCATATGTATAGCAATGAAATAAACTCCATTAAAATCTGACGACGCTGTTATTTAATGAAAATAAGATTCAAAATGATCCGGTCGAAATAAGGACTGTTTCATTAGAATGTATTTTAAAAGTCAAAAGCATATTATAGGTAGGTACTCGTAAGTATGAACTAACTTCCTCTTATTCTTTTTGAAATTAAGTAAGTTAAAGTGCTGGTACATACGCTAAGTAAAGAATATCTTATCGTTACCAAAGTGGAACCGGTATAACGAGTTGTAAAACGCTTTAATTGTGTGACATAATTTAAAATCGATTTTGTAACAAAGTGTAAACAATCTATGTACCTGTTTATTAATACCAGTACGTGAAGGGGAAACTTTCTGAACGGGAAAACGGTACCTTACGGCGCAGATAGGGGTCTGAAATTTGGCATGATTCAAGTTCTAAACTAATGTTAAATATGAGATGTGTTTACAATACGTGTATTAATCGGTTGACCCTTACGGCGTAGGTCGTTAGAACGTTAGGTCGTCACTAAGGCGACCTCTAGTTATAAGATCTATATAAATAAGTACCTTATATCCAACTGATGAAGGAGTGCCGAGAGTTTTTTCCGCCGGCTTTTTTCTCCCAGCCTACCTTAGCCAAAGGGGCGCCTAAAGCCGATAGTACTGTACTGTGTTTTTGACGTTCATCGAGTGTATACAAAAACCTTATGATGAATAAAAATGTTTTTATTTTATTTTTATTATTTTGATATACATTTTTAAAAGACAAAACACGACGTTTTAGTTTTACTTTATGTTAGTAGACGTTAAACTATGGCAGCTGGTAAATTGCTAATGTACTTAAACGTCCCTGAGTGTCCCTAAAGTCACCGAGTCAATGCACTTCGAGACATTCATAACTACCCTTTTATATCACCAAAATCCAGAAACTCAAAATTTTTAAAAGAATGTTTAATTATGAACTTACAAACGGTTATAAATTACTGTTTATGAAACAGATAAATATAAAGTCGATATCTATGTTGTATTGAATAAATAACCTCGGCAAATTTAGGAGTAGTACTGTAGGCAAGGCATACATCTCACGCAAGACTCCTCAGATCAGCGGTCAATGCACCATAAATCATTTTGAAATATAGCGTCTTAGACTGTGAAGTCTGTTTATTGGCATTTATGTAGGTACCTACTACTTTTAGCTTGACTTTCAAACCCAATTACTTATAAGATTATTTTCTGCATTGCACCGTGTTATATAGGAAATTTTTTACTAGTGCAATTATAGCAACACAACAACGGTACGAATTCAAGGGAATTGAGATAATGATATGGTCGGGTAAGCATGTCGTGATAAGACTGAGGAAAAAAATTCGTTTAACTCAAGTTGCATAGCCTTGTGAAGATTAACCGACGCATAATGAATTGCTTAATAGCCCTGGATAATATTTATTGGGATGACCATCCATATCTATAGTTTGTTTACATAGTAAATGTGAGGAAATTTATTCCTCTGTGCGCAGTACTTATGGTGAGTCAAATTTAATTTCTGATACAATTAGAGATTATCATTACATATTCGTAGTATAAAACAAAGTCGCTTTCTCTGTCATTATGTCCCTTTGTATGCTTGAGTCTTTAAAACTACGCAACGGATTTTGACGCGGTTTTATTTAATAGATAGAGTGATTCAAGAGGAAGGTTTATATGTAGAAACGTTTACAGTTTTTCTGTAGTGTATTTAATATCAGCATTACACCCGTGCGAAGCCGGGGCGGGACGCTAGTATTATATAAAGTTTAAAAACAGGTTTTTCACGATTCTTGAAACTCTCCTAATCTTTCAGAAGCAAGCATTATGATGTGTTGGCAATGTGTTGAAAAAGATATAACAGACATGCCATAAAGAAGTTGACGACCTTGCAATATGCCTACGTGCTTTATACAATAGGTACTCACACTGTACCTACTGTGATCCTAACGTAATCTACAATTCCCTGTAAAATCAGACGCTCTTTGTCTTTACACACAAGTCAATCGGTAAACTGTACCTATATACTTAATACGTAAAATCAGCTTGGGCAAAGAACCGTTCGTTGCTGGAAAGGGTCAGTTTAGCAAAAAAGAAAACTACCTATTTGATGAATGACGGTGCCTTATTTCCTTCAGTAATCACTTATCTACTGAGTTACTTAATACATAAAAAAAATTAACTAAGACAAAATTATTCAACTTTAGACTGGTATTGTCCTAAAGTGTACACCTACAGGTCTGGTGTTTACGGGTACTTTATAGTGTTTATTTATACCATACCGGACATAACCGCCAAAGGCTAGTACAGTTTAAGTTGCAAGTACAAAAACTGAACAGCGAGCGTTCAGGCTCAGCGGATTGGAACATGCGGAGACCACGTGGTAGCCGCGTGCGCATCTACCACGGTGCGCCTTCATAGAATAAGCGGTCAGAGTTGCCACTCAGCAATACGTGACTTCGCGCTATTTAATGTCTAGCGTGTCGGATATGCTATTACAGCACTTTGGCTATTTACGATAACGGTATTGGCTTACACTTGACTAGCCTAGGTTTACCGAAGACATATGAATATAGTTATACTTTGCAATTTCGAAATAGGAATGTGTTGACGTTGATTTCAATGTAAATAATATTTTACTCAGTTTACATGCTTTTAATAAGAACCGTTAGGAATATTACGGAATTATGGTGATTAAAGATAATACTAATATTTACCATGCATCTCTCTATTCCGTGTATGTACCTATGACATTTTATATTATCATCACTACATAGTATAAAACAAAGTCGCTTTCTCTGTCCCTATATCCCTATGTATGCTTAAATCTTTAA
>DWAV01002711.1:0-10734 GCA_018231305.1 Noctuana lactifera | reverse complement strand
TCCGGCCCAGGCGCGGTGGCGGCGGCAGGGGCCGTCCATTCAGGTATGCATTATTAATACACATTGAAAACAAAAACGATTTATAAAACCACGAAAATTACTACATTACTTAACTGTTTACAATACTGTCAAGAATAGGAAAAAAAAATTGTCGTTTTCGTCTTTAGGATGGGAATATGGACGGTATAATAAATGTTAATTTTTTATTATGTGCAGAGGTGGTTTCCGTGATTTCCGTGAACGTCGTGGCGTTGGGAGATACTCGCGCTCACGAAGCCCTGACCGCACTCGTCGCTCGCGCTCTTACACGCCTCCAGAGAGGCGGGAAAAGGACAGAGATAGGTATGTGTTCCTATTTCGTAATGTAATTGGAACTATCTATATCCTTATCTTAATTTATCGCTTTTTTACGTAATTAACCATGTCCCGATTAGTACATAAAGTCCTATATATATATCCTGTTCGGTTATTAAATTTTAGATAAGATAAACACCTTTTTCCTTTGTATATCGACTTCAGGGACAATTTTTTTATATAAAATTGCTTGCTAGATTAGATACTACCTGACAAATTATTACAGCTACTCTCGTTATTCTGAACGCGCTAGCCACCGCAGCGAAGGCGAGTACGAGGAGGAGAGATACGTCGATAGGAAGGAATACGACGGCAAGTGGGCGGACGGCAATGAGCCTGCTGAGCGCCCCAACCACACTGAAGAAAAGCCTCCTGAACAACCACCCAAAGAGTAATTTGAAAATCTTAGTCACTGGTGTGTTTTTTATCACAGTTTGATGTAGTGTTTATTGTAATGGTAGTTAAGCCGAGATATTATAAGGTCTTATTTAGGTGCTGACTCATATTGTATTAATTTTATACATCTTGAACGGTATTTTGTAAATATAATATAGAACCAGTAAACATTTTAACATTGTGCAATCAATATATTCATTTACCATGTGACCACTAATCATTTAGCTTATTAACACGATTCTCGTGATTAGCTGATTATCTTCGATTTTGCTTATTAATAACATAGCAATCATTCCAGAATGTAAAATTTATGTTAACTCACTAAATAACAATTTTATTACTATTGATTGTCACGGTGTGATGTAATATTAATAAATTTCTTTGAAGTACATACTGCATTTTTTTACTTGTCAACATAAAACCTGGTCCTGTATATTGTCCTGTTCCTGTGTATATTAGAGAATTGCATGAAGCAATGTAAAATGTATATCAATCAAGCTAATGCATTAACCCTGCACCGAAATTAATTAGTGAAGTAAAAAGTGATTTTAATAGTAGGTACCTTCATGCAGAATTAAACAAAAAAATTATACTATTCATCTACTGCATGCAACGTGCAGGTCTGTAAGATGAGGTTTTAACACTTTTAACCCATTTAAATAATACCTACATAATAAAATGTTAAGGGAGACTTCAATACAATAATCATGTAAGTGACTTAAGTTATTATTTAGTACAGTGGGGTTGATAACGTACAAAGTTAAAAAAACGTAAGTAAAAACAGTAGATAACATTTCATACTATTTTGGATTATAATGCTTAAAATTAGATAAAAAATATTGCCGGTGTTAATAAAAGGACATTATTTTCTAAACCGTTTATTCCCTAAGTCTTAAAAATTACACAGAATTATGTGCGCTTCTTTTTCTTCTTATTTTTGTTCTTTGTTGATTTATCAACATTCCAGTACCACAGTAACTGTGCTACAATTGCACTATTTGCCAAAGTTGATACACAGTATGTAAGTATAATAATGTTATCTCCAGTCTCCTGAATAGATGTAAAGATTCTAGCAATACTTCCGGCAAAGAGAAGGAAACAAGTTACAGCTGAGAGTTGACCAGTGCTTCCATTTTTATAGTTCGTAATCACTTGTATTGACTGAAAAAAAGGTGAATATATTTATTTAACCAAATGGATTGGACATGAGAAGATACAGTGACACTTAGTATATTAAAAAAGCATAAGACCAGATGGAGTGCTTATATAGAATGAATATGCTTATTTTATAAAATAAAAGTAGGTATCTCTAACATTGGTTGATTAATGATAGATTATAAAAGCTTCCATTAGTTTGTCAACTTACTTTTGCAAAAACTATAATAGGCACATTTACTGCCTGCATATTCCATAAAACATCTTTGGGAGTATAGCCACTTATCAATGCTGCTACAATGCCTACATAAGTCGCTGTAAACAATGATGCTTTGCCTGGGGAACCTCCGTAATGCAACACTAGTGCTGCTATTATAGCAGTTTGGATAGCTAGAAACGTTCCTTCACCCCAAGCACTGGAATATAAAAAAAGTATTATTTGTAATCTCAATTTTAAACATGCTTACTAAGCAAAGTTTATATCTCAATTTTGGGTACTAACAAGGAACTCAGACAATAACAGGTATTTAGACTAGTATGCAAGGTTATTGACCTGATTCATACCTGAAAGGAAAGCCCATCACATAACTGTAAGCAAAGTTAGCAGTGATTGCAAACAGTTCTAATAATACTCCATAAATACTGATGCCCTCAGCGCTTTTACTACCGAGGAGTTTAAGAATCTGAGGAACTTTCACCAATATCGATCCGGCGATTATGCCAATCCCAAGCCCTTTGCTTAATGTACTTTTGAAACAAGGCACTGTAACAAATTACAAATGAATAATGATATTTAATATACAGTAATTAGGTAATTCTTAAGTCAATACAACATTATGAAGTAGGTATACTCACCGTCTAGAAAGTTATATTTATTAAAATATTCATCGTAACAATTTTCCGACAGTACGGACAGAATTAGGCCTTTCGTAAATTCTTGCATGATTGACTTTAGCAATTTCCAGTATTTGTAATAAGTATCTATTAATTTCTTATTTAAAATTTTTAATTACTTTGAACCACAATCGATCGAAGTTCAAAGTTAGTAGAGGTACTCGTCCCTCCTTTAGTTTAGATTTTAGCTTCCGTTCCGTTTTTCCGTCTGGTAGCTGTTGTTAGTTTCACTGGTTTCACAGAGTACTTTTTAGTTAGTGATGTGAATGTATGTGAATTAAGAAGTGAAGTGAAGCAGGTCTTCCAAAGCGAAAGCAAAACGAAATCGAACAGCAACGTCAGCACTAGTCAGCAGTTCACGTGTTCACTCACCACAAACTCATTATCATGACATGAGTGACAATGATACTGAGGGTTGCCAACAATACATTTAAAGTTCCGCTAAATTAGTCGATATTATATTTGGTCAAAAATCCATTAATTAAGAAAAGAACATTTTGTTTTTCAATTAAAACCCTTTAAGTAAAATAAAAGACTCAATACTTAGTGAGACGTATCAAACATAGAGTACGATTTTTTTAATTTTAATTACGACTCAAATGTTACAATACAATAGGTTAGGTACATGGTTAATTTTTATAGAAGAACATACATAACTTAGCACAGTGTACGAAAGAAATTTTCTGTTCTGCTCAAATACGGATGGGCATTTAGATATTTTAGATAATGAACGCAAGAGTAGAGAAACCAAGTCAATTCGGTTTAGTTTTTTTGGAAGGTATGGTACCTACATGATAAATTTTATTCGTTTTTTTGCGGTCTCAAAAAAAAAAAATTCTCTGAATTTATGGCAATTGGCATTACTAACTCCGCAGTTAGTCTTTATTTCAAATTAAAGATTTACAAACATTGGCTCACAAAAAAAATAAAAAATCCAAATCCATATTTTATTTTAGCGTTAGAACTTTTTTTTATTGATTTATGCTATAACTAAATCGCGAAAAAATTACATATCTATTAGGAAGGCGAGGCCAAACTCAAGATCATTGACGCTGGGTCCGCCTAAGATGAAGCCATTACATATGTATTTAAAATTCTTATCAATTTATTTTAGTAAGGCCGCAGTCAACGTGCCAGTGATAGTCGAATTTTGAGGGATCAAGACACACATGCAACACACCGGATAAATAAAAGATTAATTTTTATTATTCAATTCTATTTAATTCATGCCGCATCATAACATTTGGCATAACATTCTATCTTGAAAATTATCCCCTAATTTTCAATTCTTCGTCCGGATACATATATTTTTAAATTAAACATAAAGTGACAAAGGGAATAATGGTACTTTATAATACAACATACAATAATAACAATTTAAAAGTGGAATTTCAGAGCAGAGCATTCCTTTCTTCCCTGTTCCCAAAAGTAATTCCGCATTAACGAATTTATTAATCAATGAATGTCATTGTTTTTTTTTTCAATTCCGAACTGTTTTAAAGACATTAAAACTATGTATTTAGGAAAATGTTGACGGGCTAGGATCAAGGTACAAATATATTTTGTAAAAGAAAGGGTAAAAATAAATTTGTTGAAAATAAGGTAAATACCGTTTTTATCTAATATAGATCTACTGGACGGAGTTTAGGGGATAGAGATAGCATAAATGTGATAGGAAACAAATAATATTCTGTAGATACATTTTTAAACATAGTATTAGCCTGATATTAACTGCAATTTGTAATAATTTATTCAGCAAAAAATATCAATTTTTATTTTATATACATGACTTGGTTCATAAAAATCATCAAGGCGAAGTGGTCAAGTTTACTTGCTCATATTATGGTGAAAGAAACTCTGGTATAACTCTCAAGCTCGGGTATATGTTTAGAAATTTACGAATAGTAAATCTTTTTAGTAGATATTATGCAGTGCAAATTTATATAATATCAAATTAATATGCTATCCACTGTTCTAGCTGTATGGAAAATGTATTTGTACATAATATACAGGTATATATATAAACATGGCAATAAAATAAAGTTGTGCATACTATGCATAACTAACTTATGCATTGCATACAGTAACACCTTTTTGCCATACATTAACCTAATTATGATCTTAACATTCCACAAGTCCAATTTATTTACAATAAAAGAGATATCCAAGTAACATACTAGCATATCAGTATAATATTGCTCAAATATTAAAATATTTCTGTAAAGCTAGTAGACAACTTCAATCCAAATGCAATATGTAAGCATTTAACATATCTCAATAATTGACAAATTGTTCTTTACACTTGTCTTCCTAATCTTTATTTCTATTTTTCCATCTTAGACACTACAATTTCAAAAGAATTTTACACAAGCAGAATGAAAATTGAATATTAATTAGTTGTATGTATTTAATTGAATAAGAATTTAAAAATTGATGAGGGCAACATGCTTAAATTCTTACTGAAACGCATTTTAGTTTTGAAACTGTCATGTCAAATGATTTGAACAGAATTGAACAATTGCGACAAAAGGTTTACTCTGGTACCAAAGATTTAAAAAAATTGGAAATCCTTCGTTTTATAATAGCGAAAATGATTTGGACTTTATTGCATATCACACACTCCTACATTTAAAACTTCCTGTGTTTACAATAGAACCTCAGATATTGCAATATTATTTGTGTGAACTTATTGGATATTGATCTAGCCATTTTTGTTTACATTTTTCAAGACAAGAAAAGCCTATTTCCAATTCATAGGATACAATGTGATTTATTATTTCAGCCTTTGCTTAATATAATATGCCAAGTATATTATGTTTAATATATTATGCTTAATATAATAAACATAAAACCTCCTCCTTTTTGAAGTCGGTAAAAACATAGCAATTATAACAAAAATTAATCTTTTCGGTTTTTTCATGTTTCATTGTGCAGAAAAAGTTAACGATTCAATTTGGTAGTTGAACCCTAAAATAAATACAGGCAACTTTTATTGAAATCTTGTTCATTATTGTTGTCGTGTGATTAATCATTGCAAATTATTAATTAAATGAAAGAACTGTAAAACAACAAACAACAAAAACTAACAAACTGAAAAAGATGGCATTCTGTTCTTATTTTTGATTTTGTGTTCTTAAAAGATAAAGAAATTTGAAGGTTTGAGACATGCACCCTTAGGCCTTGGAGACTTAGCCGCCGAATCCATAAAAAAATATAAAACATGTAACAAATCCCTTCACACCTAAAACATGTTGTTTTCAGGTATAAAAGGGTTATAAACGTTTTATATTTCTTTATTAAAATGGCATTTTATTTATACTTACAAAGATATAAGATATAACCTAATATTTCATGTTATAAACAACTGGGATCTAAAAACTCTTCAGAGTATCATCCAATAACATTAAGCCTAACTTTACTCTACTCTAGCAATCTGAAAAAAGTGTAAAAATGTGTAATTGCGAATTCTAATCCTATATTAAATACTAACATAATAATAATATTATTTTTGTTTCATTGCTTGATTCCTATTGTACTGAAGATGTTAAGTACTTTATCAAACAGGCTTCAATGAAAATGACAATTTGGGCCTAGAATTGTTTTTCCCTAGGATTTTCTTTTGTTCCTCTTTTATTCTTTTCTCTTGTTCTTTTTTCAACTTTTGCCTTTCTTCATCCATCTTTCGTTGTTCTTCAATCATTGCTAACCTTTCCTCCGCCTAAAAAAAGGTTATTAATTATAAGTTATTTTAATGATTAAATGATATATTATTATGTATTTTAAAACAATAACTAACACTTAACATATTGCTAGCAGGGTTTAATCTAAAATACATAATGGAAAAACACATATTGACCAGAAATAAATGGCTATCCACAAAAAAAAGGTGTGGAAAGCAATAAAACTGTGTGTATTGTCATTACTTACCAATTTACGTTGTGCTTCTTCAATCTTTCTATTATTTTCTGCCATGATTTCTTCCAACTCTTTCCTTTTACGTGCTTCTTCCTCCTGTATGATAAAAAAATCATATTAACAGAAACGCAATGCCCCATGTGGAACATACAAATCAAAATAATAACACAACATTTAGTATGGAAATAATGCAAATTCTTGTTCTTGAGTTTCAACATCTTGAACTATTTTCAAGATAGCATAATATAAGTATCTTTTTCTGCCGCTATTGATTTCTCGTTGCATACAATTTATGTTTGAAATTCAAGTTATTTCAATTAAAAACTAACTAAGCATTCCATTTTAATACAAATATCAACCCAATTTTAATTATTATCCTAGCAAAATGTATTGTTTGCCAAAACAGTGTTTTTCTTATGGGGTAGACAATAAGTATTAACTGTTACTTAGATAGTAGAAACAGTTATCACCTACATGAAAAATAAAATTTTGTTATACAAAAAATAGTTTAAAAAATACCTTCAACATTCAGGTTGGGTCCTCAAAGCAGCGTCTCCCTTAAAACTCTTACGCCTTCTGGGTCTTGATAAGTCTTCCGACCTGACTTATAGACTACGTGACTGCCAAGGACAGTCAAGTGAACAGTTTTAAAATGCTAGCCGGTCACTTTCACGGCACTCTTACCGTTATGCAACTTGATAGCAAACAAAGTTGCCTCGTGGACATAAACGACATGCATGTTGTTATACATTGATATGTATCAAACATTAAAAGACTTATGTGTCTCAATGAGTGATAAGTGTTTATTAAAATCTAATATAAATTCTTGTAAGCACTCGAACTACACCTGACTGGACCTTTAACAGATATGATCGAAATAATACTTGAATTAGTTTGGCTTGAACATAAAGTCTGTATAGATATTATTGGTACTTAAACATTGAATTTTACAGTTAGCATGTTTATTAGCATATGGGAACAACCCAATGTTTTTTATTTTTGTGTGTGTGTCACATGTAGGAGCAAGTGCTTATGGCATTGCTTTTACACATGACTGGAGAATGGTGATCGCAGTTACCTGTCTAGCCATTTCCTCGCGTCGCTGTTGCTGTCTTTGTCTCTCTAGTTCCTCCATCATTTCCTTCTCCATCTTCCGTTTGGCCTCTTCAACTCTTATAGCTACTTCTTGCTCAATTTCCTCTTTACGTTTTTCTAATTCTTCTTCAACACGTTTCTTCACAAGCAGTTCAATTCTCTTGGCTGCTTCTTCTTCAACAACCTGAAATTGTATGAGCACATTCTGTAATATTACAATATTAATGAATATTCAATGTAAAAACAACAATCAAGGGTGTTGCCATACTGTTATGTACTTCATAGCAGGACATGGTTTTTTTAAGGATGTAATAGTAGTAATAAGCCAAGACCAAGAGCTTCACTTGCCCTCCGCAGCATGGACACTCACATAATTTGCCACTAGTTATCACAGATCCAAGTACCAACCATGATCGAGGTAGCTTAGTAGCAGTGGGGCTACCAATTGGTATAATTACTGGTATAAAGTATTGGTAGTGTTGTATAGATATTCACATCAAACATTAAATTTTATTGGTCATAGGTCATTAAAGTTGTAATAAGGAAATAAGCAAATAAGGATCACATAATAATTCTCAGTCAAAATAAATGAGGTAGATGGTCCTTAGCTAGTATTAATAAAGAAGACCTACCATCAGAAAATCTGTAAGTGGATAGGTACTTATCACTCATAACCTTAGATGGTTTGATGCTTGTTGCTACATCAAAAAACGTAGAAAAAGTTTAACATTACTATCTACTTCATTGGTCGGCCGAGTAAGCGACCTCTGAATTCATTAACATACAATATTATTATAGATGGACGCTATGATGGACGTAATTAATAGGTCATAGTGTCACATGCCATGGTTTGTTTACACACCTTTTGTTCAGCTTCCCGTACGCGTCTCTGTCTTTCCATCTCTGCTAACCGATCTACTTCGTCCATTTTACTACGACCCTTGGATTTCTTATGTCTACTTCCATCGTATGAAGCTTCACTGCTATTCGACGATGACGCGGAATGTGATCTTTTCCTTGAAAACAAACAAATTACTATTACTTTTTACCGTCTTTTATTACTCACAAGATTTGGTAACAACGTAAGCATATTTACCTAGATTTTGAACTTCTTTCCCTGGATTTATCAACGTGTTTAGAATTTCTACTGCGTGAAGATGACCGATCCTTCGATCGGCTTTTCTTTCTGGAATGTTTGCTACTTTTATGATGGCGTCTAGGCGATTTGCTGCGTGATCGTGAACGGCCCATGCCTAGTAACTGTATTATTACTAACTAAAAAAACAGAACCGTATTTATTTCATGAAAATATGCAATCCCCCGAACACCTCACCATTTACAAACTTCGACTAGTCAGAGACAAGGAAATTTGTTTGTGTTGCCATTGCCAGTTATCGAGTCATCGACAACGATCACAGACTAACTTAGAGATTTTTAGTCTGTGCTTAGAGAAATATGTAAGAAAGAACGAAGACGATGTTTGATAATTATAGTTACTTTTTTCATTCCTTAATTCGGATTCGTGTACACACTACAAGCAATTCTCAAATTCACGCACATAGCGAGCATGCTAGTGTTTTTATAAATAATATTTTACTTGTCATTATTTATTATAGGTACCTACCTATTAATAAAACATACAAAAAATTAACATATTCGTATAATATAAAATAAATTTTCACAGCATAAGGGGGCATGCTCTAAAAGCTCTCTAAAAATGCTGCATTATTAATTGGTCAAACAACTAAGCAGGTACATAATGCTAATGAATACGCCGATTAACGAAATATTCCTTTTCTTTTTGGTTTATAAATTCTATTAATTTGGTAGTAGCTTGTAAAATACTGTCTTTATTTAGTAAATTATTACGAGGACTTTTGTTTGATAACCTTGTAGTGGTTCTACTAGGAGATAAGCTGTAAAGAGTACTTCTTATATTGTTGGGGTTTATTTGAAGAAAGCTACCTTTTCCTCGTGGTCCGTCGTCTAGTTCACTGAATTTGAAGGACTGCTCAATATTAAAGATTTCTACTTGAGATGTAAATCGACTAAGAGATTTTTTTAAAAGAGATTTAAAGTCTGTCACGCTTTTAGCACTTTGCACGCTGGCCTTACAATCTAACGATTTGTTAGAAGTTGGAGACGAAAGAGTATCTTGTAATAGAATAGACGTTGAGTTAGAACTGCCAGCTGACGTTATACCATCACTGAGCTCATCCTCTATCTGATCTGTAAAGACAGCTACTTCAACTTTTGAATAATATTCCGATTCATTGATATATGTGTCCTTTTCTCTCTTAACGACTTCAATATCATCTTCCGGCTCCCTCATTATAGTATCTGGGTCATAAAATTGTTTTAATTTTTCTAATACTCCTTTTATGTCTCTCTCTTCGTCTATGTCAGCGTCGTCATATGACTCCTTTATTTCTATGTTGCCTCTATAGAAATAGTCATATGGTAATTTATATCCACGTATTATCAACTCCGCTGCACTACCATACCTTGGAATTGTCATGGGCTGTTTATAAATACATTCGAAATTTCCTGTCGGCGCCTTCGGGTTACCAGCGCGGTCAATGACAACTGTAACACAAAATACGAAAAGTTATATGTTTCATAAAGGATAAAGGCTTTGTATAGGTATATCTAGTTACTAGAGTCAAGTAGACTGAAGTAGAATTGGTAATAAATAAATCAAATACGGAAAGAAACACAATATTGTGATATTATTATGTTGCGCTTCACTCATCGCGTCTTATAAACTTATGTTACCGTGAAATTATAAAATAAATAGATAATATTAATGTAAACTTGTAACTTGATGCTTTAGGAAAATAACTAATTGGTATCGTGTGCTTTCAGTTTTGAAGTTTGGTTTTGACATTCATAAAAATGTCTACCTACAGTAGGTACCTACCTAAC
>DWAV01002710.1:0-10736 GCA_018231305.1 Noctuana lactifera | reverse complement strand
ATTTATTATATCTACTTTGAAGCGGGGAATATCGTGTGTAATTTACGCTTAATGACGCATGATGAGTTCTTGTGAAATCAAATGCTATTCAATATATATTCAAAAGGTTATTATAAGAAAAAAGGCTCGTAGAAAGTTAAGTTTGAGCGAACGAAAAATATATTTTTAAAAACAATTTATTAAGAATGAAGTGTCAGCTCTGAAGATGCACCTTCGGCGTAAACGGTGCACATTATACCGTGTTAACTAAAACAAAGAAATATAAAATTAATGTAGGTAAGCAAAAACGCATTCATAACACGTAACACCATATCGGCTACTGATGTGACAGAAGACGTGACGTAGACACCAAGATCGTCATAAGGGCCGAAAATAAAATGTATAATGTTTATGTAAATAGCTGCGGCAACTTTCACTTCATTCGTGCGACCTTATTAAATCTTGCTCTGTAGAAAGATTGCTTATCTTCGTCGATATAAATCATGTCTATGAGGGTGTGGGTTCGCTCCCCCCTGGCAGTGACTCCCGCTCCCTAGGGTCGGGTGGCCGAAGCTTACGAGGCCACGTAAACGGACCCGATCTATTTTTAGTTCGAATACTCGTTTGTACATGGATTCAGAGCTGTAAATATCAGTTAGTGTTATTCGAGTGGATTTTAGCTAGGGATGTCGCTAACCATATGGATTTGGCGAAACAGATTGCAATTTTAATGTAATATGATGACGACATTTAAGTTTTACAAAGATACGAGATTAAACATTTAAAGATCCGTTTTGGTATCCGAACATGGTAATAAATTAATAATGCTCACGTTCATACGACGACGACCACTTATTATCAGGTGGCCCGTCTGCCTGTTTCCTAGAATTAAATTATAACTTTTTTATCTACAATGTCATCAGACAGTGGGATTAATATTATTTGCATGTCGTAATATAAATTTCATAACAATATTCGCTACATACCTAGTAGAAAATCTAAACAAAATATGTTTAGGATAGTTAAACCAATTAAGAATACGCAAACATGTTTTTAGGTATTCGGTGCTAGACACTCTGCTTTACAAACAACTAAACGTAACAGTTAACCCAAATCGACCAGTCGTAACTACTAATTAGGATTTACTCGTAGCAGTAACCGAATACTGCTCCGCGAAATAATTGCTACACAGTTGTGCTTTAATACGACATCTGAAGGGTTCATTGCAATTTACTCTCCAAATACAATACTGAATATTAGATACGATGTATATTTTTTAAGTAATTATAGAAATTGTAATGGGAATGAATATTTAACTTCGACAATGTTTTCGTCATCCAGTACCTAATTGATTATATCGATATTGCCCTACAAGATTTTGATCGCGCAATGTAATTCGCATTGCATTTAATTTTCAATGTCACGGTATCTCTGTTATCTAAGTGCATGCCCTCATGTCGACTGAGTGTGGACAAAGTATATCATAAAGTAACAGCTGAGAGCGACTCAGAGAGATTTCCTCTGTGACCTCTAACACGACACGATATCAGTAATCCACCTCGGCACTAACACATTGGTTCCGCGTACTCGGAACAAGAGAAATAGATATTATACTCGTATATTACAGAACAACTGGGTTACTAAACTACGCTGTAAGTATATGGTGTAAATTACACTTTACTGTGAACCTAAAAGTTAAAGTAAGAACACCGGTGTATAGCAATTAATGTAATTATAGTACAGATACGGATCCAATGGTAATAGTTTATGTTATACAAATATGTTCGGAGTTAATTAGCTAAAATGTTTTTAGATTAAGTACTACATATTAAACTGAATAGCGTTAATCCGATAACATGAAGGAAGCCAAACAAATGTGACGCAAGCGGATTACGTACATATAGGCGATTTGTTTAAATTCATTGACACGGGTACATCAGTATATCTTTATAAGGAATTGGCTTTTTCCGAAACTTCTTCCACCTAGATATTTTTACAATAATAGACGTTCAATAATATAAAATTCGATTAATAAATAACAAAAAAAAACAATGAATAAGTAATAAAGAAAATCTGTTACCATACGTCCGTCAGTCAGTCAGTCTGATATTCATCCAGCACTTTGCCTTTTATCTATAAATAGCTCTTACCATCCATTTATAGTTGGATGCGATGTGGTTTCATGCATTGAGGCGGGCATGCCAATTTGTGGACAAAAGCCACGCTCTATGTGACTCTACCCACCCTCTCAATGTACTAATAATATTAAATACATCAATATAAATGTCAACCTGCATTTAAAATAAAATTAATTATATCTTTGGAGTGCTGGAAATGTTACTAAAACTGCTATAAATATAAAGAAACTGTTACCTTGTTAGTTAGTGAGTTACGGAGTAACCTTTTATACATATGTCATGTATTGTGCTCTCTGTGTATGAGCAGGTTTGTATACTTGAAACACTTTTTAAAAACGCTATGAAGAAGTATTTTGAAATACTTCATCATTTTGACTTCTTATATAAGTTCTATATTTGACCAGAGAACCCAAAAAGAAGCCGCATAAAATATAGCACTTATTTGCATACAAAAGAAACAACGATAATACGTAGGCATAACATTTAACTTTATAAGCGGAGGTGTCGGTATTATTGCTGCTTTGGGATACTTAAGCTAATAGCGTTTAGGCGATAACTCCTAAGAAGCCTTTTTCCTTGTCAGCACGCAACTAACCCACTTGAGCTCACACGCGTTTCTTTATTTCTATATCTGCTTACTATGTATGCCCGCGGCGCCAGACGAATTCTTTTAATACGAATAATGAGGAATATTTCCGCTGCGGGTGCATGTCCTGATGAAAGGAAAATTTTTGTGTGACATGTTTTGTCTTGTACAGTGGTATGTTCTAAGATGTGAACAAAATATTATTATTAGTAATAAATATAACATTAATTTAATAATATTGTTTCAGTTCCTATTCTGTGGTTTGAATAATTCTAGCGATAACATCAACTTTTTCAATTTACTGATAACAAAATGTACTTATACTTACTATTTAGTATAAATTATAATATTACAATATTAACAGTAATCAAAAATATACTTTTAAGAACTGTTAAAGATATAGGTATGACCTACTTTTACATGACAACCTTATAGCTTACAAGATTTTTTATTCTGTGTGTGTCTCAAATTTGTTTCCACGGGAAAGTCTGTTTTACTTATTTAATTAAAATTGCATTCGGAGGTAATGTAACAAACATGGCAACAAATTAATGTCGGGTTCCATATTATTAGAATCCTACCCTTCCTGTGGTAAGCAAAAGGGCGGAAATGTACAGAAGCGTAGAACAATTTTGTCAGATCTCCCGGTTCTAAATAAGGCTTATTAACATGTCCGCCAGCGAGTAAGCAAGCGTCGGTAAAATATTGGTTTTGTAACACCTAGGAGTGAAAAAGTTATCTAATAAAAGAACGATATTAGATTCTGACTCGGGACCTTAATTGTTTTAATAGGTTTGATACAGGGTTCATAGAATGGATTTCCGACGGATTCTATTTAAATGAAACTTCGGGTTTTGGGTGCAAAGAGCTTACAGAGAAGCAATAAGCCGAAACGAAAGACGAAGATGTGGTGAAAATAGACCTGAAGTTATTGAGTCTCTGGAGACTTTTATTTGACTAGACTATGCTATCTACTCATGAGTAGAAACGCATCTACATACGAGTACGATCTAAGAGCTTTTATCCTATTTAAGATTAGGTGTACTTGAATTGACCACTTAACAACAGGGGCATGCTCATTTTTGAATTGTAGAAGTTGTTAGGTATTCTTTAATTGTATTTTAAATCATAACTATTTCATTCAAATGTTCGCTTCGCTTTTGAAAAATTGTTTGTTACTACAAAGATAGATAAGAAAAGTAATTTAATTTTTATTATGGTTTTACTTATCTTGACTATCTTAAACATCATAATATAATTAGTTCTTAAACGTAATAAATAATGTTTTGTAATGTTAATAATAATCATTATTAACATTACAAAACATTAAACCTTAGAAAATATACTACTCCAATTTATTAATATGCCGAGTTAAAAATAAAATAAGCAATCTAGAATCTGGATCTTATTATATAATACTTGTTCCAGCAGTCCCGTGAGTCTGTTGTTGACCTTTCAATAAGCGTCTTCAACCTGAGGTGATCCGTTGTTTATTAGTTCTATTTTTGGCTATTATTTTTATATTCTGAGCGTATACATAATATTTGGTCAATATTCCTTGCTAAAAGAAACATTTCTTCATCATATACCCATATATATTATATTTATATATTTAAAATTCTAGAGTGCTGACGAGGAGACAGAAATGTTAGACGGCGGGCGACGGAAGAGTCGTAGACTTTGATTTTGAGACTACATTGTAAGAACAAGGATACAAAGATGTAGAAGGAACTAAGACAATATTCGAAGAAGCTTAAATAGTACATTAACGCTTAAAATTCTGATATTTCAAATATCAATTATAAAATTATAAAACTAGAGGCAGGCACTTTATATAGAACTAAACGCTTCTAATTTACAAAGTACTCGTACAGTGTGGTAAAGACAAAAGAGAAGCGTTGGTGCATTTTTGATGAATTCCTTACATAAAACAATCTCTGCGGAGTCTCACATGTCCTACATTATGAGCACGACCTTTCAGTTAATGAAGCGTATAATAGTTGAAGTGGAACATTTTTCTCGCTATTAACTTATTTTTATCTCATAAACGATAAATTTTTTATTATTAAAAAGAGGTAATTAAAAATTTTAGACAATTTAATTGCAGAAGCAACTTTTTGAAACTAAGATATCTACGTAAAAATATCTAACCGACTTCGAAAAAGGAGGTATATAAATCGAACTGCAAGACTTTCACACATAACATAATAAAGTATATGGACTTCCAAATTATAAAGATAAAAAAATTTATGGCCCAGAACATATCTGAAATATTCTTGTTTTTAAATAGATAATTAAAGATGTGTTAATGTGATTCATTTTTTATGTGTTTCATCGCATTAAATATAACGATAAGTGCAATGAATTGTCTTTTAAATTTTAAAAATTAATTATCTTTAAAACGTATCAAGTTCTCAAAAAAAATTTTTTTTGTTTCGTACGATGCATTTTCTAAAAATAGAAGGAGCGATAAGAGTTAAAGACTAAAATTAGAACTTGGTAGCATTTGAATCGTGCATTGAATAGGCTCGGATTTGTTAACAACCCTTTTATGTTAGATAGTAGGTATATTTAGAGAGAAACCAACAACATGAAAACAACAGTAGCGTTTATATTATAATCAAAATCAAATTACTTTTATTGTACTTATAAATATATTTAATTAAGGTCAAACAAATCAATATATATATATTACGGCATTAGGCGCTGGCACGCCTTAGGTTGACCGAGAGAAAAAAACGTAGGTACGAAAATTATTTAGTAATGAGACAGTGGTTAGTAAATTAAGATTAACAATTACCTCGACGTAGATTTTAAACCAATTGTTGCAACGTATGCGTTTATTTATTCACGTCCATGATAGTTGAATCAAAAGTTAAAAGTTTTTGTGCAACTGTGTTAGAGCGCATATCTATCTACTTGGGATATTATTCAAATTTATTCACGTAACTCCAACATTGCATATGTGGACCGCTAACAGTAGAACTATATTATTATGTAGATACTTTAGATTACACACATTTTTAGATTTAATGTCAAATATTAGTCATAGGTACATAAACATAATGTGGTCATTGGCGAATTTTAAAATATTGCCCGGGCCTTTAAAAGACGCTGCAAAAATTTTATAATATTGCAGAAATCCCGCATAAAAATTGCACTTGTATTATATATTTGTAAATTCTTAGTTTGTGACGCAGTCAAATTCTTCAATAACATTTTTGTAAATCGTAAATTCGTTCAGCTCTCTTTGTTCAGTTTTCTTCTGCCATGTTACAAGTAGGTATCATACTAAGTTAAGCTGAACATAGCGTACTCGTAGAGTAAGCTTTTTGTACTATTAAATTTCCTAACCGCTTTACTAAAACTTCCAGTATTTTCAAATTTATATTAGAACTTCTTCCTGAACTATACTTTAAGTGCTTCATCATTAAACTGTCCCACGTAGTTGAACTGGATTTATCGTTAAGAAGTTACCAAGAAGGCTCTAGAAACGATTATCCTGGCAGACGCTCTCTACTTAAGACCCAATAAAACTGTACTCTGCAGCGTAAATCGATAAAAATAGAGCTATAAACTTTTTTATGTTACAGCTCAAAAGAGCATCTACGAGTGTAAAATTTTATATGTCTGTCGTGACAATCGTACAATAAGTTAAAATATTGCATACCTTCGCTAACCATAGTTACTTTTAGTTTGTACTCTTAAAATAAATAGGTTAGTTAAAATTACATTTCGTTTTACGAGCTATTTCACTCATTGAAGTTTCTTACTGCCTCGTTTATGAGATCAGCCTGTCGTAAGCTTTGGTAATATAAAAGAACGTATATAGCCAATAATTGCAAGGCCTTTGTAAAGATTAAAATAATTAACCCTCAACAGATTACTGTTGAGGGTTAATTATTAACAAATGAAATAATTATATTTCATTTGTTAATAAGTACAGGATCGAATATAATCAGAAATTGCTTACAAGTTATGAATGGTCTACGGACTTCTACAAAACATTTTCAATTAGGGCAACTTAACGCCCTTTCAGAAGCACGTTGTGCGAAGTGGCAGCCCTGTTCCACTGAGTTAATTGCCTTACATGCGAACGAGTAAGTTGCAAAACGCTGTCACGAACAGTGACTAAGATATGTAATTATAGTCGTGTTATTTATTTACTATTTTCTCTCATTACAGGCAATTTCGAAGGTGTAGGAGTACCCGCTTCCACATGCCACCTAAGTAAGCTATGTAGCAAACACTTGGTTTATTATTAAAACCGAATTTATTTGTATATTACGTATATCCATACGCACACACACATATAAAACGCTTATTGGTACATTCATTGCCTATCATAAAAAAAACATAGCAAAATATTATAACTGAATAGGCACACATTGACATGATGATATAAGTTTACTGTTTAAACGTATGTGACAACAGGCTATGTAGGATTGTAGATATGTATTTTGTGCCATTTAAATTCACCAGCTATAAACGAATTTGCCTGCCTGTAGATATAGTTTTTCATTGTTTCAGAGTATAAGCAGCATAAAACATTAACCATGTAGAATTATCAATTAGTTAAAAATTAATAAATTAATAATTACAAATGCGTATGATGTTATGACAATAGATGAATCCTTTAAGTATTTGTATAAAAGATTTATGTATGGAATGGAAAGCTAACGGTAAGCTACTAGTAAATTGTGACGTCAAGAATCTGGACTACATCAGTATACGGTTCTTAAGGACTGTTGGCCTTCGAGACAATGTATAAAAATAAAAAATAAATGGTATGAAAGAGAGTCTGTGTGTTTACTGTCTATGGAATGCAGTGTTCTTAAAGAGAGCTATAAAGGTCGTACAAGATCGGGAAAGTACTTTGAATGGGATTTAGATAGCGAGGACATGAAACCTTTAATAATAAATTATTTTCTTGTTGTTAGAAGCAAAGGTGATAGAGGTGCCGTGTCTCCTTGAAACATTTTGAATCAATACATTGACGCTTAGATTAAGGTTTGCTGTCAAGTGTCAACTGTAACGTCGAACCAAGTCGATTTTGATTTGCGGTTACAACTGTATCGAGTTTTCATTAAAGGCCAATATAATAGGCGCCTCCATTTCCCGCTTCTGACAGCTTCTTGATACGCCAATCGATACTCAATACTTCAATAATGTTCATTGGGTGGAAGTTTCAGAACATTAATCAATTTACTTTTGTAGAGACACCTAATAAATACCGAAGGAAAGTTTTAAGTGCTCTTATCGATCCGCAGTATCGTTTGCGGTTTACTTTTTTGCAATTTTCTCGGTTATGGATTGTTTGAAACTTACTCTATTAAAACCAATATTTATGACACCATTTTTGAAATTTATTTAATTTATTTTCTTGAGGTGTTAAAATGCAGTAGGAGCGAGAAAATTCTGAAATCAATTTTGGGTGATATATAGCCTGAACCGTGAATAAATTGTGGAAGAAACCAGTAATATGTGGTGGAATTTAAATACTCAAGTTAGTGGAGGAACGAAGGAATTCAAGATTTATACATTTTCTCATTTATTTTTCCAATTACTATTAAAATCGATGCCTTGAAAATTAAATCGTTTCGTGTCACGAATCATTAACCTTCTTGCAGTTTTTATCACTTCACATTCAACTGGCCTTCGACTAAAATTTACTACACGTATAAAATATATCGATGAAGAGCAATCAATTAATAACAATTTCTATTTAAATACTAAAACATACATCACACCAATCTTTAGCCATAGTAAGAAGCAATGTTATTCGCAGTCACAAATAACGACTACGAGTAAAACTTTGATATTTCAGTAGGTACTTACTCCACTGTCATACTTTAAAAGACGTAGGTAGTTTTTGTCGTTTCAAATTATATTTTGCTTGGCGAGAATTAACAATTTCGGTTACATTTTTTGTCCTGAGTGATATTCTTCCTGACTTTATTCATTATAAGTCAAATAAGAACCAAACAATTCTAACAGAACTTTATTATTGCTGTGCAAAATGGCAACTAGGAATATTTTACAAGCTGAAAAGTTTTGATTTCTTTATAACGGACAAGATGATTAGTGGGCGTGGTGCAAGCTGGTACGGAGTAACGCCAGCCCCTGTGCCTGGCCTGGCAAGTGACGGAGTATTGCGGTATACATCCATCATTTAAATGCATTCGACGGTTACTGCATTTCCTGTAAAATAGCAATTTGCGGCTGTTAAATAGGGCAATTCGATTTTGGCGTGAAGTAATACGGTTTGGCATCAAAAAGGTACAATTTATGGTTTCAGTGGTGACTGAAATCGGTTTGCCTCGAGGCGTGCGTTTCAATAAATAGTTTATTGTTGTGTCGATATTGTTTTCGTTTGCCTGCAACTTTTTTATGTTCAATTGATGGGCACGGGTCTTTCCCCACGACATAGTCAATCCGTGTTGGATGTTGTAAAATCGCCCAAAGAGCCTCCGACTACGTGTAATGACTGTTAGCAGTCGATAATAAAGTTCACAAAACAAAGGAGAGTGAAAATATTTCATGAGATTAAACTGTCAGGTATTGCTTTCCACTTGTCTCTTTCTTTCCTGACAAAGTTGTAGCTTTGATGTCCCATATTGCCCATTTAATTCCGTATTGTTCAACGGGAATCCACTTTAATTGAGGGTCGTTCGTGGAATTGTTTGCAAGCGACATTGGTGCACGTCGGTGGTGCCGGTCAGAGAGAATTCGCTCACAACTTGGAAACTAATTTCCTGTGCTACAAAGCAATCGCTGGGTTCTATGTGTGCCTTCTCTGATAGACTACGCGGCACGTTTTGCCGATTGATTTCAGATTCCAGACGTAATGTTTGTTAACTAAAACAAATAAACCTTGAAACTACAAAATTTAACTATTCTGTGGTAACAGGTATTCACGCACAAACAAGTCAGATTTTTATTGGCGCGACCTTCACCAGATTATATCGCAGAAGCACCAGAAAATAATTATTTATTACACATTCGTGTGACGTCAATCCTTAATATACGAGTATATATTAAGATGATATCGCTCCTTTCATATCAATGTGTGCTATCTTTAAGACTCCGAGGTACGTGACACGTCCAATCGATTGATTCCCTGTCGCTTCCTTTATAAGGTTTTCTTTATTTAGAACTTCAGAAGACCGAAGAATTATTTATTTATCCTTCTTTGCCTGGAGCAATAAGATATTCGTGAATCTCAGCAAAAAAATATTACGCCTTCGGTAATTTTATCTGTCTCTGCTAGATTGATACGTGTTTGGATTGTATTAAATATTTTAACTTTCCATTACCCTTGAAACTCTTTTAAGCATAAAAAGGTTTCACTGTAAAAAGAAATATCATTATTCCATCTCGCTTCCTGTGATGGATTACACGGAAAAAGTTGGGATATACGGGGCGTCTCGTTGACATTGCTCGGCACGTCCCATGAATTGATTTGCAATTGCCTTCATAACCTTTTCGTCTGGGAATTTTTTGTTTTATTTTTTTTTGTCAAAACTCTTTGGATAGAAAACATACAAGTTAAAAAATAAAACAAAAACTTAAACACTGAAAGTGTATCACGTATAGAGTTAAGGAGTTCGTTAGATTAGTTTGCATTAAAAATAATAATTGTGGTAAACCTACATAATTTTTTTTAAACTTTTTTAGGTACCTTCTTAACCTTGATACGATCATAACGACATTGCGATTGATATTGAAGTTAAAACTCCTTAAAGTTAAGTTACATTAAGTTTCAATTATCAGTTTTTGTAAGAAGTAAGTCTTTGTTATCTAAGGGCAGAGCGATACCGTAACTAACGACTCTGTTTTATGTATTTTGTTAATTTAAATTGATTGTTTTAATTACATGAAGATTTGAGTGGTTTGCTTATTCAACTGCGCGTTAAACGTTTATGTTTAAACATTAAATTAAATAGTAGGGAAACAATGTTTAAAAATTTACTTTGGCATAAGTATAAAATTGTTTTTGTTATATTAGGTGACAGCGCTTTGGCCATTGTATT
>DWAV01002709.1:0-10739 GCA_018231305.1 Noctuana lactifera | reverse complement strand
ATAGCTACATTCATGAGGAAGGTTATAGGCTATCAAGTATTTTAACGCGGGTGAAACCGCGTGGCACAGCTAGTAAAAAATAATTCAAACTAAACACCAACAAAGCAACAGCTAGTCAAGTATAAATAAACGTAATAAACATTCTGAGTGTTTCGCTTACATAAAATAAAAAGTTGCAAACAACACAGCATCTACGTAGATACGAAACCGCAGGTGTTTCATTATTCCGTTTTAATGGCGTCAGCGCCATCGAGTTACGCGTCAGGACGCTTTAGGCAGAGAGCCTGTGGGGTAAAAGGTTTCACTACCGCGTGTAGATAAAGTAGATAGTATATTTAGAGGACCCATTGAACATATTATAAACCCTGCGCGTTTTGCAAGGTTCTATTTTTTCTTGATTTAAAAATGTAAATTTTTGTACTAAAATAAATAAAAATAGTGAATAATCATCATTAACCATCTCATTATATTAAAACACCATAAACGTTATGAATATATTGAATCTAGCTGTGATAATAATGTTTGAAAATCAATGCATTGAATTTTAATCAATTTAGTCTTTGAGGTATAATACAACTAAAAATATAGGTAAAAGCTATCGTAGAAAGAAAATTTGTTTACATTCGTTTAGTTAAAATTAGACGTGGCAATTTCGCCTATGAAAGTGGGCTACGAGCTACGACATAAAATTTATTAATAGCTTTTAAAAGCTTAAAAAGAAAAGACGTCTTCACTGCCAAAAAAAAGCAAATATAGGTACTACATATAGGTATATACTAAATATATACTAAATATAGGTATAGTGACCATCTTCTGACTTTAGATTTAAATATGGACAAAGGTCTAAAAGAAAGGGCGCCTTCTCTGTCAAGAAAAACAAATATACTATGTAAAGTGACCATCTTCTAACAGGTGATTAAAATAATATGGGTTTTCGTTGTTTAATATTTAGCAAAAACTGATATCTACAACCAGTTCTCTGCCCACAAGGGGGATACAAATAGCGTTTCGCGTACTGAACAGAATTTCACATATTACACTACACTCGCGTAATAAAAATGTGACAGCCTATTCGTTCACACATCCTCCCCTTCTATATTATATTTATATTGATATACAATGATATACAAAATGAAGTGCTCGACGCAAATTGAAAGCTTGCTGATCGGGAATATTGAAAGCTTAACGTCAATTCGATTATCTTTATAATAAGACTCCGATTTTTCGTATCTTTTGGCTGTATTGTGGGCTTATATTCATTTTATCCCTTTAAGGAGATTGAAGTTATGGAGATGATAGCTGTCCTATTAATTCTGAGACCGTTGTAACGACATGTTATTATTACGGTATGAATGATTTATAATGGTTGATTGTGATTAAGTGTAAAGTAGCAATATTTTGTTTTTATTACGAAAAAATATATCAAGTTACATTTACTGCATCATAAACAATCATTTTTTATTAAGTCTATACTAATATTATAAAGAGGAAAGATTTGATTGTTTGTTTGTTGTATTGAATAGGCTCCGAAACTACTGGACCGATTTGAAAAATTCATTTTCTATATGATAGCTACATTCATGAGGAAGGTTATAGGCTATCAAGCATTACGCTATTATTCTTAACGCGGGTGAAACCGCGTGGCACAGCTAGTATTTAATATACCTATTTCTCTATTGTAAATTGAAGCTCGCATCAAAGGTAAAACTAAATAAGGAAAAAGAAATAAAAGCTATAATTTCTTCATATTCAAGTCGATCCAAGAAATTACCCCGTTTTACCCCTCGGTGGCAATAAATTTCATAGATATACGTACGTAGGCGCTTATTGTGATAGGAATAGCACAGCGCATATCATGGCATTGGATGATAATACGATATTATGTAAGTTTACGTAGACGGGCGTTTTTACACTTTACATATTTACCAGGAAAATATAAACACATGACGACAACTTCACTTCATCAAAGCTACTTGCTTAAACTTTAATTTATAACTTTTTCGATGTTCTCTCAGCTTCGCTTAACTTAGGTTGACTGCTAGAGAATGCTTATAGTATTAAGTCCGCCTTTTATACTAATATATGTATATAAGGCATAATAAAGTTGTTTAAATAAATGAATAAATTAAAAAATACTTTGATTCAAATCGTCAAATCTATTTATTTAATAAAAATGCTAGTTAACGTAACTTTAAAAACAATTACTATATTTTTAACTTGTCAGTAATGTACACAAAAGTCGAATTACATTTAGAAACGGTCGCTTTTTAACCGCCCGTTTGTGCAAGTTTGAAGTGTTTACACTACACGAGGGTGGCGTCTCGTCTGGGTGTTTGCGTACCAGTCATCGTCAATTCGAATCAATAAATTCAACCCTTTTTATTATCCAGTCATTCCGTTTTATTGGCCTTGTACGTGTTTCTGAACGTGCATCATTCATATGCGATAAAAATTCCAAGACCCTCTTATTTTTGCATACGAGGGAAATAACCCTTTGCTGTGCTATATTCAGTTTCGATTGTTTCTTGATTATCTGATTTTTATGCAGACATTAAGTTGTTCTTCTAAGGAACGAGGATTTTCGTTATGATTGTTTATGAAATTCGTCATTTAAACTTCTGCCCCGCTGGGAACCGAACCCAAGACATGATCCTATAAAAATACCTTTTCAATAACATGTCGCCCTTGGGCCGTACCAGGCCCAATAATAATAATCGTATAATTCATAGAATTATGCATTCACTTATGTCGCGATGTCCGTGTCTTTGTCGTTCCGAAACCGGAATTGAACAATGAAGGAGTGCCCAATAGCATTCTACTAATAAACATGGGCCTATGCTTATTATTCTAGGGCATAAACTTTGCATGACGATTCAATACATTAGAACGGGCTCAAATATTTCGTTACGTAGTCTGAACTTTAGACTTTTACTACGTTAAAGAGTTATCAACACCGTATTTTGAGTTGACAACAAACAATTTATTCAATGATCCATACCCAAATGCTTACGCAGCAGCTTATAGCATAGATAGCCATATTGTTCCCGACTAAGCCATAGTAGATACAGCTTAGTCTTAAACCATAATATAAACAATGTTGTCACAGATTATTGAAACGCTTCATATTGAGATATAGGTGCAAGTGTCAAGCAAAGTGTAACTAATCTATTAACATTGAGCGGACACAATTCACAATAGGTAAGGTAAAACAAAACTAAATCGACGACTAAATCTCTGATATTAGGTTCATCAGGTCGTTTGTTGCGATGCCGCGTTCGAATTCAAACTAGGCAGTTAACTAACTTTACATTTAAACTAGAAAGATGAAGCTAGTTTTTTGTGATGCCTCAGTGTTACATTTAGAATTTAAAAAAATATAAATTAAAACATTTTTATTCATCATAAGTTAAATAAACACTCGATGAACGTCAAAAAATACGGTACATCGGCTTTAGGCGCTCCTTTGGCTAAGGTAGGCCGGGAAAAAAAAGCCGGCGGAAAAAACTCTCAGCACTCCTTTAAATCAAGTGTAAAATCATAACTGCAATACTTGCATAATTAATGTACTTAGTTTTTTAAGTACAGAATTGATTATTGTGATATTATTATTTGCAAGTTTTATACTTGTTAGTCATCTTCGTAAGAACTGCTAAATATTCAACGATTTGCAACGTCAGAGAGAAACATTTTGAATCAACGTCACTCCGTTCGTGAAAGCTTCCTAAATGTAAACCAAATGAATTCTAAACTTGGATGCGCCAGAAAGTAGGGTGCAAAATGTAAATAAATATTTCCTACATTATACAGAAATATTTGTATCTTCTTTCTTTTCTTCAAAATTGGCTGACGTTTTCAGATATTACTCTTAATCTAAGTACATAAAAAATGATTCCTTCTAAATTGATAATCTATTTTTAAGCCAACCAAATGAGTCTGATACGTGGAATATTCTAATTACGTCTACTTTACGTTAAAACTGTCCAGAATTTTTTTATTGTTTATTAAAGTTATAATAACCGCAACCTCCTATGGTTACCTACTGTGTGCTAATTAGACAAAACGTTTACCTATTTTCATTCCCAAACGACTGAGTACAATGGAGTGCTCAATATTGTGCTCTGCTCCAAAGGATTTGAAGACCTAGAAACAAGCTGAGTGGCTTTCCAACTAAAACTTCGGAACCAACTAGCATGGACTGACAAGTTTCTATTTAAAGTTTGTCGTTTGTTGTAGAACCATCAGTTTTGGAGTTAGAATGATTTTTAGGGTCTGAAATACTAAGGTGGCAATCCTGCCAATGTTCATATTGTAAACACAAAGTTTCATGGGGCAAAAGTCTGAAAAAATATCCGTATAATTTATAGTGATAAAATTGATTGTCTTTCTAATCACTCAGCTCATCGGAATGAGACCGCCAAATCGGTTCATCGCCACTTTACTAATGAAAGCATAAACGACTCATAAAATACGGTGCATTAAAGTTTCACCCAGAAATGTAATATGAAATGTAGCCACATACCTCGCAGCCTAATTACACTGCGGTTCGAAAAATTCGCGCTAGTTTCAAATGTAATGGTAATGGAATTTCAGATTTTCAGCGACAAGGCCACAAGACTTGCATGAAATATATGTAGGAAAAGTTATAAGTACTATGGGATAGAACGAAAATTAAAATTAGTAACAAAATCGTTTGATTTTATAGTCATTAGTAATGTGACAAAGCATATTAATGCTAATTGGTGAATATCAAATATAGTGTTTGAAGTTGCGAAGCTTGTTTCCTTACTAATAGAGTATACGGGCATTTCCAGTCATCGTATATCTCTCTAAGTCTCTCTGTTCTAAGTTCAAGAAATGGTCAAATACAATTTCAAATATTATCATTTGAAATTAAATATGAACTTTTCTTATGAATTTTCTGATGAACGTTCTGATGCATGCAAATTAATAGACCCAGCAATTAGATAACCGATGGAAAAGATTATTTATTTTTAAATTAAGCTAGATACCAACTATACGAGTATGTAAGCTCCTTCTACACTGATCTCTTAGGCGTACATCTGAGTGGTAGATCGACTCCACTTTGCTTTCATAAAAAGAGGCTTTCTCAAACCCTATTGTATGAAGTATTAACGAGGAACGCACAAAAGAAGCGCTCGTATATCAAACTAACGTCAGTTCAATGTCTTCCTTCCTCACAGTTACAGTTCCCGGCCCGCTAGGAACGCTTCTTTTTATTGAGCATTTAGTGTAGTGAAATTATGGTGCGTAAAATTCATGGGCGTATATTGAAAACGGTTTTTTATATCCGTACGATCCTTGGTTTACATTTACATTTTTGCAGCCAGCGACTGGAAACGTTTTTACAGCTACGTTCTGTTAACAATGACCTTTGTCTTTCAGCAAGGGAATTCAATTACGAAATCTTCTGTAAAATCTGTTTTACCTAACACATTTTTCCACGAGTATGAAATTAAGCTTATCATGTCTGCATGGAACCTGCTCACCTTGCAGACATTGCTCCAATGCATGCAAACCATCTGGTTCTGTAAGAATCTTTCACATATTCTATACAGGTAGCTATCCTTAATCCTTTCAGGTGCCACACTATTATATACATAACTTTAACAACCCATGGCTTAACGTGTCTTTCGAAACCCGAAACTTTGACCTGTCACCCATTTAACCGTGTCTGACTTTGGATAAGTTTGGATAAGTTATTAGCGCGTTAACAGTGTCATAATTAATTACGTAATCAGTAAAGCCATTACACTTGTTTTTTTATCAGCAGACAACAGCATTTTTGTTATCAACATCATCACTTCTACAGGATATAGGTATTGTTATCTCAAGAATGACTTAAACAAACATTTTTATATTAAAATACTATTGTGTATTAACTGAGATACTTTAGGGTTTTGGGACCCCAACTCTGGAATGTTATTGTTGCTGCCATCTTCAGGAAATATTTATTTTCCCGGGAGCGAGAAAGTTCACTCAAACTTTGCTAATGACTTCTTTTTGAAGTTAGAATTTTCCGGGGAGCGATTCGGGATCCTTTGCTATCTGTTTAACAGTAGTAAAGTCTTTTATTGTTCCAAACTTTCGGCGCTAATCGCTTTCGGGCGACTAATGCCAAAAAATGTCCCCGTTTCCGGCATTTGATTCGTATAAAAGGCAATTGTATTTTTCACCCTTTCGAAACGTTAATTGGCCTTTTATTTCTAATTCTGTCTTTTATTTGATTAATTCTTTAAAATCTTGTTTAACATTTTTATAAAAATGTTGATTCCACGTTTTATCTGTTTTTAATCATTGTTTTGTTTTTTTTATCAAATACCAAATTAGTTGGAAAAAACATCCTGCCCTTTAGGATTTTCAGCCTCATTGGGTGCTACAGGAAGCGAAGATTACTTACTGGTAACTCAAAGTATCAAGCTTCGTAAGCTCAAATAAGATTTCTATGTAAAAAGAAAAAATACCATAATATTTAAATTCAAAATGTAATTTTTACATTGTAATTTGACTTTAGTTTTTATCCAGGGTAATAAACAAATTAATACCAGTACTTTAGTCACTCACCAGTACTTTAGTATCTAGATCCATATTGTACTATACAACAAGCTAAAGAAAATGTAACGGCACGGTGTTTAAAATAAATATCTGGAGTATTTAAGAAATTTTATTTATTACCCGTTAGCGAGAAATCGAGCGATTTTTCGTTTTTTGTTAACGTCGAACTACCGTAGCCTATTTAATTTTTACAAGGATGTTTGGGCGGCAGTAGGCAATAGAAACGTATTATTGGTAAGCCAAAGAGGCACAAAAGGCAGTTTATCATGGCACGTCTCACTGGATATCTTGTGTTCAAGTTCGGTCTCTATCCTAACTTAGCTTCGAGTGAGCCCGTATATAACTTACATGCGAGAACTCAAGTATGAAGAGGCGGGATGATAACTTTACATGTAGGAGTGATAAGTCTCAAGTTTACAACTATGTGCCTTTTCATTAAGATTTACGTTTACATTTCCATCTGAGATTGTGTAATGTGTTGTTAACATATAATTTTGTACGCCTATCCGAACTATTTAAGATAATTATAAATTTTAGTGATTCATCTTGTTTCATAGTTATTTA
Source organism: Noctuana lactifera (assembly GCA_018231305.1). Classification (NCBI taxonomy): domain Eukaryota; kingdom Metazoa; phylum Arthropoda; class Insecta; order Lepidoptera; family Hesperiidae; genus Noctuana; species Noctuana lactifera. The sequence goes on along the minus strand of DWAV01002709.1, from coordinate 3,602 downwards.
TGTACAACAATATTATAGGTATATATTTAAAAAACTTTATTTAGCATATTACATTTTATGCGAGTAAGTGCAATTAAAGCGCATTAAACGAATGCCTTACTAGTCTCAGTTCAGAGGTCCTTAATCATTTTGAGCATTATAATTCTTATTTTATTAGTTAGTAATTTATGAGATTTTGAACAAGATATATTATGTTAATAATTCAGGTGTTATCGCATTTCATTTTAGATTCTAGTCATGTAAGTTTAACTACACCTACTTAACAAACTTTATGTCGCTAATAAAATCCAAAACGTCTAATTACGTCTTGCGTTTATAAAATAGAAACGTTTAAGATTTTTATTTGAAGTCGTTTAATTGGTTTTAAAATTTAATCTCATAATGAAATAGTATTGCATAATTAAGATGCAGCGGTCGGTGTAGGGACGCGATGGTATCGCTTGATGAATACTTCAAAGAGTTGTTAATTAGAGTTTCAAGAAGTTAATGAGCTAAAACTGTTCGAAAAGCTCGTTTTTACCCTCGAACTTTATTTGTTTTATTTTATTAATTCAGTACGGCTAACTACTCTGTGATAACATTTGATTAATCTATGTTCAATTAGGAAAAGATCTACAATCTTACGAGATTCGAAATTAGTATCCTCATTTGTTTATTATCAAGGCCATAGACTAATTTCATTTAATTTGAACCATCTAAAAATAATATTTAAACTTCCTAAATAAATGTAGGTTCGTGCCGCTTAAAATTTTTTACAAGCTCGATACAGCTGTTCCAACTTGCAGCGGAAGCTTATAATTGGATGCAGTTTTGCAACTTCATTTAATTACGTAGCAGTGTTAATAACGTAGTTGTTATAATTTACAAAATTTTATTTTTTAATAAAACATGAGAAACTTGAAATGCATAGTACCTACATAGTAATACTTAACTGAATTTAGATGTAGTACTTTTGTAGGTGGTAGAGCTTACAAAGTTCGTCCAGGGAGGTACCACCGCTGCCCTCATAACCCACCGTGAATCAAGTCTTGCAGCAAGTACTTGTATTTTGGTTGGGGAGGGTTGTGGCTGCACACACTATATTTGTAGCGACCATCTTAGTCCCCATAATGGCTCCACGCATGATTTATGATAGGATGAGGACAGTCATCCTATCTTAGATCATACGTGGAGGTTGAACATGGATGCCCATAGGTTACAGTGACTACTTAACATCAGGTATGCATGCATGCCCGTTTGCTAGTCGTAAACGATAAATAAAAAAATATAAGTGTATAATTATTAATATTTGTTTTTAGAATGTAAAGTTAAGTCCTTTATAAGATTTTTACACATAATCTAATTCTAATTAAAACATTTTTATAATGTACATAAGTAGACACGATCAAGCTGTCAAAACTTCGCGAAGGCTTATAATTGGATTGAGTTCTCCAACTCCTTTTAATTACCTCTCTTACCAACGACCAAACATTTTTATTTTTAAAATGTTTGTTTGCGAAATTTGTTCAAGTAAGTATTTGTTAAGCCTAAAGCTATTGTTTTTGCACTTGTATTAAAAATATAATTCATCTAAAAGGAGCAGTGATAGCCTAGGGATTGAATTTCGGCGTTCTGGTGGGTCCAGGTTTGAACTCCTCCAATTTTATTATAAATTGAATATCTCTAATAATAATATTTACGGAGGAACATTTAAAACTAAAATACAAATCCTTTTGGGATTACATAACATTCTTCTAAAACTTCTGTGCAAAATGTCATATTCGTTAACATTATAAGTAAAAAAAGGCGCTAAAAGAGCTATCCTTCAAAGCCAGCAACGCATTGATGACTTCCCTGGTATTTTCCGTGTACATAGGCGGCGGTGACCACTTACCATCAGGTGGCCCGCATGCCGCAGGCGTAAATTAAAAAAAAAATAGAGAATTAAATAAATATTCTTTTAAAAAATGCTAAACACTTACAGCCTTAAGTTATTTTGAGCTGAAGTAACAAAGTTTTTTATTACTAAAGATTTCCAGTTCGTAAGCCAGTTAAGTTGGGGTACGTTCCGACTGAAAGCACTTGCTCATTCTTCACAAACCCATAATTTCTTTCGGCTGAAAGCTAAAACTTGTTCTCAAAGAGCCTTTGTAAACATCGGGAAAATATAATGCTTATGGCGTTTTTGTTTTAACGAAAAAAATCAACATGATAAAAATGGAAAATTCAATTGTGAAAAACCAAACTATTTATTTAATTTAAGTATTTAATGTTCACATGTTATGTAAACCTAAGGGCTACTTCACTCCATTCCCCACTAGTTAACCCTTGGTGACGGTGAAGTTTTGAGATAGGTATCAAACGTAAAAGAAATATGTTTAATTACAAAAATTACAATAACTACTTATCAAAATAAAGCACATATTATTTATAATACACACACACAAACACACACACACACACACATACACAACACATACAAAAAACCTTAACATTATAAAACATATGAATAACTTTTGGCTTTAGAACGACATTTCACATTGAATTCTACTGACCTGACATATAATTAAATAGCTGCGAGTGCACTACAGTACCTACAGTCATATTAATTTACGCTTTTCAAATTTAAATTCACTCTAAGTAGCACTCATAACCTTTTTATGTTTCATGCTATCTAAAAAAACTCAATTTTCTTCACGTGTTGCATTTTAATAACCACATTGAACCATTTTTAGTTTTTAGTTACGATTAACACATAAAAATTCGGACTAACGATTAGATTATTAATTATTGTTAAACACCACTCTTTTATTCTGTATTTTAGTCAGAAATATTACCTTTTGTACACAAATAGATAAAAATTAAAAATAATGTTGAAAAATGTATAAAAACGGGCAAGAAACCATACTAGCATTTTCTTGACTGCCAATCAAAATTGCTATGCTTGACAAAAACAGCATACGGCACTCAGTCCTAATGTTCTATTCTTAATTTGGTTGCTTATTTAGTAACTGGAACGCTTATGGTATTTTAGTCCTATACCCTGAAAAAAGAATGGGAGTAAAAATTTTGTTATCGCTGAACAACGACGCTCTACCACACAACCGTTGAGTAGAAAAGTTGAACAGATACAAATCCAGTGAAGAAAATGGAGGTTGTAAACTGTGCCTATACCCACAAGGAAGGGTGTACAATTTACTATACAAGATAGGTAACTGAAAAGCACAATCACACGCCGTCGTTTCCAGCTCAACACAAACAATTAGTACGTTGTCGGTTTGACGCAGATAGCGTGCAACGCCGCATGCAACGTTGCAAATTTACTGCCCTAAGTGTTTGTTCTGGCCATCTAGATAGACAACTTTACTCCTATGTGGAAAGTAACGTTGGATCTAAGAACTGATTAATGTGAATTATGTCATGGTGGGGATTCATAAATTGTAATAGCTATAGGTACCTACGGCAGACGCAGTTGGATGTTATAGCTGCTACTTACTTTATTTAGACGACCCGCGTGGTGTAGTGGTTACCACGCCAGGCCACCATTCGAAGGGTTCGATCCCCGGCGGGGCAGAAATTTAAATGATGAATTTAGATTTCTGTTCTCGGTCTGGGTGTTTGTG
>DWAV01002708.1:0-10739 GCA_018231305.1 Noctuana lactifera | reverse complement strand
GCACAGACTACTAAGATGTTGTCAATATCAACTTCAACTGTCTTAAACTATAGTATTTTTTATTATAATCGTTTTACGGCCTCGGATATTATTATGATCTTTTTGGCCCAACATATATTTTAATATCTATCATGTACAATTTTACAATAATATATTTGAATAATTAAAATTCTTAATTTAAAATCATGTACATAGGTAAGAATTTATTTCTTTACATTAATATACCAATTTTGTAACAAGAATCAACCGAGTAGGTAAAATAAAACATAACAATAATGTAATAAATGTAATAAAAACGTAACAACTAACGTTTTTTATAAATCACTCACAAACTAAGAAGAGATATTTCGTATAAATAGTCACACGACGAAAACTCCAGCATCTTCCACAATGATATTGCAGCTCTCGGAAACTGGTTCAAGTGGAGCTTTTTTAACAGATTTCTTATAACGGCTTTCTCTATTTAACTTCTCTGTGAATGCGTCTACTTCATTCTTGAGTCGGTAATCGCTGCAATTTTGTTAATTATTATTTTATAGACATAGATTTGTTTTCTATTAAATTATTATCTAGAATATAGGTACTTCTTTCTCATCTAAATCCTTCCTTATTGTTATGCTCGACAAAATAAAGATTATTTTTACAAAGAGAACTTACGTGATATTAATACGAATGCAGTAAATACATGCAGAAATAACGCAAAAACATGCGCATATGCCGAACAGTGTTACTGCAATAATAACACCTCGGAATACTGCTACCACCTCCTTTTGAATTTTATCTGAAAACAAATCAATATTTTGCAAAAACAAATACCTATAATATAAGCTGATCGAGTATTATGTTATTGAGATTAACTCCTTTATTTGCCTAGCGCCACCTGTTGTAATATTCACTGCAAGCCCTGCAAAGTAGCTGCAGTCTTTATAAATAATTTTAAAACTCTAAAAATATTCTTAATTGACACCCTAAACGCTTTTGATATTCGTCGAAAATTACCTGCACTGTCGTTATGTTTGGCATCGATCGTAGGTAATGTTTTTTTGTTTTAAATAATTGCCTTATAAAATATATCCATGACCTTTCCATGCCATTCTGCTTACCTTGAGTATTATGTTTCTCAGTCAGCGTTTGCAGTAGTTGCGTGATGTTTACAATGGATACGTTACCTACTACGTTTCCGAATTCATCTGTCAATTCGTACGTTAATCTAAAAAAAAGAATTTTAAATTTTAAAATAAATCTACTTTCAATAAAATGCTGATTTCAACCTATTACTAAACTGGTTACGAATAAATGAAACCTATACGCACGGAAGAGAATTTGTATCGTTGTTACTGCAATCACATTTTTTTCCTATTTCCTCTTCAACTTTTTTCTCAAAGCACTCCCCATTTTCAGTACACACAGAGTTTCCTGGCTTCAAGCAAATTAGTGGAATATTCATAAAAAAGATTAGGTATTGTTTCTTTATCGGTATAATAACTTTAACAAAGATGTCTGTTAATAATTACTTACGGTTTCTAAAGACACGACCGGTGCCGCCACTGTTAAATAAATGGTAATTTAGCTTAACAACCCATATAAAACGTAAAATATAAACAGAAATTAAATAGGTACTTACAGATACAACAACATAAACAAACGTAAATAAACATCGACATTATTAATTTCAACACTACGAGCTACGACTGAGTTGGGCTTAAATAATGAAAAAACGATTTTTAAAATTAAATATAATGCAATAATTTTAATTCTTGCATCTTGTAGGCAAAAAAGAGTAAATATATTCCTAATTTAAGGTTAATTAGAATAGAATGTTAAATAGATATGCAGTCAAATCTCGCTTCTAGTAGGTAAGCTTGGACGAAAATAGTTCGGACGGAGGAAGATTTGACCTTGTTCTAATGGCGGTAAGTAGGTAGGTAATTTTATTTTCGTTGCACGTGAACCAAATTGTAGATAGGTAGGGATCTTAAATTACTTACCTACTTAAGGAACTGGAATTGGATAATTTGATGGGCGGAATAGGGTGCAACCTAGGGCTGTAGGGCGGCAGATTTGATTTTAGGGGCTGTAAATTTGGAAGTCGACGAAAAACAAAAACAGGTCAAAACCATTTATTATTGACAAAAAAGCGATGAAAAGACGGGTGGCGAAAAACCACGCTGCGATATTATAGTACTATACCTAGGGCTAATGTTTGTGGTCGTTTTATTATTTTTATATAGTAAAATCATTGAATAAAAAATTTCTAAAGAATTTGTCTAGAAGTCCAAAAGAATTATGTTATAAAGCTAAATTGCGTCGACTATCGCTATTTAATTAATAGATCAGACTGCACTGGACTGGAGGATAGAATGGAATTTTTAATTTAAGCTAATTAATTAATGCATAATTATGCATGCATGCATGTCGGTCGTAGTTGTCTACAAAGAATAATATAAAAGTGCAGCGTGCAAAGGAACGTTTTCGTTCAGGAACTTGTCATAGACATAGATTTTATATCAAAAAATAATAACAAAATTACATATTTACTATCAAACTAAAATCTTTTAAAATGATCTTTAAACATTAAAAATTTCAAAAATTATCATATCGTGCGTGTGCATAAACAAATGATTAAAAAAACTGCACTCTTTGCTTTGCTTCGTGTTGTGACAAATATATTTCTAGCTCTTTCACACCTGAATGTAGGGCCTACGCGCGAATGAACAAGAAGTTGTTCAGTGCGTTCACCTTTGTGAAAGTACTTCGTGGCAGAAGGCAAGTTTATTGGTTGTTGGACGTTGGGTTGGTGGTTGTCTGTGGTTTCGTTCCGTTTTCCGTTCAGTCAAACTAATCAAAAAACCAGTTTATTTACCGACTACTTTCAGTAGGTGTCTACGACGCGCGCGACTAAAGTGAATGCATCGTGTTGCGTTGGAATTCATTGTTCGTGTTTTCCCACGCAGATAAATCAGTGTAAAATAATCGGTACAGTTATTTGAGGTATCTTTTACATTGGTCTGGACGAATGGAATATTGTGTTACAATAGCCGAGCTGTTTAATAAAACTTTTCAGTGATAAAGGTGTGTCGTAGTTTCGAATTTCGAATCTTGAGTGAACTTTTGTTGTGCATTGAGGTGAAAACAAGTGTTTTGTTGCACTTTTTCGAATGTGCAGAAAAGAGATAAATGCACCGCGAATTCCTATTTGAATCGATTTTGCATATTTGTTTGAGTATTTGAGTGGTATTCATAAATTCCGCAAAGAATGTGAGTAAAAGTATTCAGTATTTAAAACGTAACTGTATTTTTGCCATCATTGTGATATGCCCCAATACGCGCTAAGAATTACAGCGTACGGCTATTTCTTATTTGAATGTTATTAGAACCTTATGACATCATCAGCTATTCTTATATTTCTTATTGGAATGTTTTGACTACTTTTGACATCAATATTTGCATTTGTAACTAAATAAGTCGTTGTTATCTGCGTTAATATTTATTTTGCTAATACCTATGAGTCCTATGACAGTACATTTTTACTACAAGTCGTAACTTAACAGTAAACTTGAAAGGGTTTCTTATCATTTTGGGATCAATTTTGATTGAAAATAATGTTTGGATTTCAACTTGAAATTGAACATAAATTTGAAGTTGAAATTCATGCCTCATTATGACTTCACTTCACTTATTTATGATTTAAAAAAAATCTCTACCAACATTATTTAATTATTTTATATACATGCTTTTTTAGGGTCTATACCGAAAGGGTAAAACCGGACCCTATTACTACACTGTCCACTAAGACTCCACTGTCCGTCCGTCTGTCTGTCACCGGTCTGTATCTCATGAACCATGATAGATTTACACTTGGCCGGTTTTCTTTTACTTAACAACGAGAGTACATAGTGTAACTTTCATTGAGTGTATACAAATACCTTATGATGAAAAAAAATTTTGAGTTTGACTTTGAGTTCTACATTTAATATAAAAAATGTCTTATTTGTTACAGATGATACAAACACGCACACACAGAACACTCTCTTGTTCCTGATGTTGTTTAAAGAGTATCGCGAGCTCGGCTGAGTCATGTAGCCATGGCGAGCGGCAAGGCACTGTATTCTATAGCAGTGGTCATACTAGGTTTTGTCTGTTTCGTGGTTGGTGCCATTGCAGTTGGTCTGCCTAATTGGGGCTACTTCTACAGTGGTAAGTTTTTATTAATTAATTAATAATTATGTATGTTACACTAGCTATACCACAGAACAAAGAGAAAAGTTGTCAGGAAATGGTTGCACTCTTTAGTAGGTGAACAAGTGTGTCAACTTCACATGCAACTTGTCATTATGTCCTCTACTAGACCCTCACAGGCTCATGTCAAATAGCTGTCCCGCACTTCCCTCTACTTGTCTCTTTCTTCTGTGAACTATACTGTATATATAAAGCACAAATGAAACATAACCTATTGCTGTACATAAAAGCTTATCACTACTAATAACTCTGTAAACTTACTACTGGTAAAAATGCAAAAAAAACAAAAAAATTTCTAACTTTTCTTAGTCTGAAATCTGGAATGTTCCATCTTAAAGATGGAAAATGTAGATTTGTTTACCTATTTTAAACATGATCAGATACACAATTATAATGTGCTGAACATAGAAGACAGAAATTGTCCTGAGGAAATGTATGTATGGGTCCTACTACTTGTTAAATAAAATTGTAATGGTGGTAACATAATAGTATGTTATAGACCCAACACAATAGTTAAACTACCACCACACTTATTTGTACTCTCCATTGTTTATCCTCGTATAGTGTTTAAGTGCTAGACCTCTAAAGATATGAGAGCCATGAGATAGCGGAGTGTGTGATTGACAAAACTTGGCATGACATTTGTTTTTATGCCTCCCCCATGCTGCTCATAGTGACATTTGTCTATATCCCTCCCTTGTCTTGAAACTCACAGGCCTCGAGATGGTGAATATACTGAATAGCACTTGCGTGCATACCTTAATAAATTTGTAAATATTAAATAGAAATAATATAGTCGCTGACATTAAATTTGAGTGTTGCTATGACAGAACCACTGTTTAGTCGATAAAAATTAATATTACAAAACTACTTTTATAAGTCAAAATTGATTCAAAATATATTAAACACTCAAATTATGTGTCGACTTCTGTAGCTTGGGTAATAAATGACACCACTAATTCTTTCAGATGAATTTGGCTTAGCACACTCCCTGCCATCATACTACAGTAAGTACTTTTACTTTATTTAGTTTTAGGTTATGGGTCCATTTAACATGGTTATGGGTCTCACAAAGTAATGTTACACTTTCTAGGTATAAGGTTTATTATAATTTATCTACTGTTCTTTTCTATTTAACTTATTTATTTTGGAAATGTGCGGGTAAATTCTCTTCTTTTTATGAAATGGTGACAAAACATTAGTGAGTAGGTATGTAAGTGACAATAAAGTTGTTGTGTCTTGCTTGTGGCAACATAACATTCTACACATACTGGAAAATAAAACCTTAACGGAGGCTACCGGAGGTATATAAACAATTTTCTTCATTTTTGACAATTTATTTAGATATTCCGAGCTGTATTACTGAAGTCTATGGAACTAATTTCAAAACAAACCCTCACATACAAAAAAGAATCATCAATTAAAAAAAAGAAAAAAAAATACACAAAAACTCCTCATTTTTTTAGTCTGTAAAACGCAGTTGCGCTGAGTTTAGTTTCTTGCAAGTGTAAAAAAGAGAAAAAATCTAGAAAATATTTGCTTACATTGCTAGTAACTACAATGAAATACACGGACTACCTACTTAGATGTACTACGTAGTGAAATAAAACCTCATCTCTCAGTTCAATGGGTAAGGTCGGCGCCGCGGTTGATCGCACATACGGTATTATGCAATGCGTTGGATACTCCTTACCCTGTCGCTTAGTTAATGAACTTTAGTTTGATGAGAAATTGAGAACCTATTAGTGGGATAAAAAAACGTGTGCGGTCGTGGGACTCCCGTCAGGAGTGTATTTTTTTTACGCTTTTTCTACAACTTGAGTAATTAATGTTGGTAGAACTTGAAAAGTTCGCCCGGGGAGGTACTACCGCTGCCCTCATAACCCATCGTGAAGCAATCCTTGTGTTTCGGTACGACTAACTATAGAATGATCGTCCATAAGAGGCATTTCTGCGAACTATGTCATGGGGTTCCTCTGAAAAGGCGCTAAAAGAGCTCTCCTTCAAAAAAGGCGCTAAAAGAGCTGTCTTTCAAAAATGGCGCGAAAAGAGCTATCCTTCAAAAAAGGCGCGAAAAGAGCTAACCTTCAAAAAAGGCGCTAAAAGAGCTCTTCAAAAAAAGGCGCGAAAAGAGCTCTGCTTTAAAGCCGGAAACGCATTGGCGACTCTCCTGGTGTTACCCGTGTTCATAGACTGCGGTGACCATTTACCATCAGGTGGCCCGCATGCTTCTTCGCTGGGCAGTATATAAAAAAAAACATTCCCACAAAATTTATTGCGAAGTTAAAGCATCAGTTACGATTTCTATAAGTTTTAATGAGACTAACTAACTACGTCATTTGTAGGTAGTTATCTACCATTATTGACGAGATTGTGGTATGGAATTCGATCAAGCGTTACCGTAGTCGGTACCGACTAACGGTAAACACTATGGAAGTACCAGGTTGCTATTGTACTTGACTTATGTGTACCACGGTTATCGTGGGTAGCGGGTAATGAGAAAGGTATAACGAAAGTATAGTAAGGAAAGCAAAAAAAACGGGCATTCTTTAAGGAATCGGCTCACTTTTTTGTATTTATTAAATAGTATCGTAGAGTGATTAGTTACTTTGTCACGCTGTTTCACCCGTGTTAACAATAGTAACGTAATGCTTGATAGCCTATAATCTTGCTCATGAACGTAGCTATCATATACAAAAAGAATTTTTCAAATCGGTCCAGTAGTTCCTGAGATTAGCGCGTTCAAACAAACAAACTTCAGCTTTATATTATTAGTATTTAACGCTTCCACTAGGATTCCCTGTTTGGACACATACAATGACAAATACATAAACACCCAGACCGGGAACAGAAATCTAAATTCATCATTCTAAGTTCGATCCCCGGCTCTGCCCCGCCGGGGATCGAACCCGAGACCCTTCGAATGGTTGACTGACGTGGTAACCACTACACCACACGGGTCGTCACATGGTTGTATTTGGTCCGTTTAAGTATATTATTTATTAGATACCTGTAACGGCAGTACTTCCATAATTAATTATTTCTAATTGTCTATACACTCATAATGTTGCCGGAAACACGTTATTAGACATGGCATGCATTAGAGATACTTTGGCGCCATTAACAAGTATAATTATAAATTACAATAATCATTGTTACTTAATTATTCTATGTCGTAATTACGTCATATTCGATTGGAATGAAGACATTCTTTGTAATTCAACATAATTAATAATAATTACCTGATTACACATTAACACAGCGGTGACAGCCCCGTGGTTAAGAATTTCGCCTCGTTTTAGAGTAGGTACCGGGTTCAAATCCTAGCGGCACGAATCAATGACTTCTATACGTGTACCAATACTACCTAACCTGTGACGTGGGGGCTTGAAAGTTTAAAAGTTGAAGGTTAAATACTAGGCATAAGGTTAAAATACGAGGCATATGGCTAATGCTCCGCTTATCGTCAAAGTAAAAACAAACCTTAAATTTAAAATAAATTTAAAAAAAGTCTTATAAAAAATCCCTTCTTTAAAATGTTATCTTGCTTTTTTTGCTTAGTTCGGAAAACAGAACCATCCCATTAGATTGGCGGTTAAATAAGCTGTCTTATCTGTGGGTATGTACACAGAGAAGAACAAAAAACCGGACTCGCGCAACGGAAGTTGCACTCCCTGGCGTCCGAAGTGGGTCGGACCGCTAGGGCAGCGGCACCCAACCTTCGTGTTGGTGCTAGTAATAATAAAATCATCAATTTATTTCAGGCAATGTAAACAAACAATGAGTAAATAAATAAATAACGCTTCACACTCACAGCCCCACACTAGGATTCCCTGTGGGGAGGGTGCCATGGACATGCACAAAGACAATTTATAAACACCCAGATAGAGAATTTGCTCCGCCGGGGTATCGAATCCGGAACCCTTCGAATGTTGAAATGGCGTGGTAACCGCGACACCACGCGGGTCGTCATTTGTGGTCTCGAGTGATATTTTCTAAACCGAAAAATCATAACAAAGTTTAGCACCGATTGCAGTGAGTCTATCTATGCAGTTGAATATACTGGTTGGCTATACCTTTCGAAATCCCTCAGTACGTGATGAGATAAACCGATACGAATCTCTCTTTGAGCACAATTTTCCTGTGGAATCTCGATAACTGAGGCTGTAGCGAAGCACTGTGTCAAGATTAAAGATGTATTGGTTGATCATAGATAGGGAAAAATAATTTTAAACCCGATACAACTGGTTTGTGGTAAACCCTTGATAAAATTATTCAAATTGGCAGTTCGCGTAAACCATTAAAAGCAATATTTTAATGTTAAAGAAGGTAAATGTTTGTTTAGGCGCTTAGTATTCAACCTACTTACAATGTTGAAGAATTTAAATGCGAATTTAGGTGCAATGCTGATACTAAATACTTAAATACACAACAGAAAACTGTGAACGTTTATACTTAAAAAAACCTTCCTATTCAATCACTCTATTTATTAAAAAAACCGCATCAAAATCCGTTGCGTAGTTTTAAAGATTTAAGCATACATAGGGATATGGGGACAGAGAAAGCGACTTTGTTTTATACTATGTAGTGAAGTTATGAATAAATGCAAAATTCTCAACGTTGCCCACGTTTCTTATTTATAGTAACATTCCTTACACCTTATACGGAAAATGTAATACAAAATATTTCGCTTACCTTGTACCTTACCTGCCTACAACATATCCAAAAATGCGGCGCGCCCGCCAAACAAGTCGTTGAACCCGAGACTTAGTGACAAACTTGTGGGATGTGCCTCCACCGGTTGCGCTTATGGTAATCAGATTGTTTTTATCACGGATAATTTAACTTCTTATAGTATTTAAGGAATTTGATTTGAAAAGAAAGAATCGCGGCGTCAGATAGACCTAGTGTATAGTACACTTATACTCTTGGTGTAAAAAAACACAATGTAAATTAGTAGGTAATTAATACTAATTAGTTAAGAGGTCCACCACGCTCCGCATTGGAGCAGCGTGGTGGAGTACGCTCCAGGCCTTCCCCGGTTGTGGGGAGAGACCCGTGCCCAGCAGTGGGACATAAAAAAGGGTTGGAGGCAATTAAGAGGTTGTATGGAAACTTCTTTGGCAATTAAGTTTGATAATAAAATATTATACACATTGAGTTATTATTTGTCTTAAGAAGAATGATCTAAATGAAATAATAAAGTAAATTTAAAATTAAATTGACCAAGTTTAAGCCATATCAACTGAACAGTATTTTAGGCATGTAAACTTCAATGTTGGATTGATGGGGGTAAAAAAAATTAAGAATATTTAAATTAAGATACATACAACATGTTTCAACTAAGTTTTAATTAGCGCACACTTAAAACTAAGCGGCCATCAATTCAAACCCACGCCGTAATAACGGGGCTTATAAAATAGCAGTTAGAATAATGAGCCCAAGATTATGATTTCGTCGTAATCATAGTGTACTTAATGGGATCATCATCAAACAATAAACATTTAAAAATAATAGAAGCATGGACATTCATAATTATGACATATGGATTGAGGGATAAGGTCTGTTTGTATCTTTTCTATGGTATAAAGGTTATTCTGACAAAAAAGTCCCTATAAAAGCCTTCCAAATGTAACAAACGAACCTCACAGAGGGCACACTATTCATAATTCGCAGCTAAACAAATTTGGCCAGATGTTCCTGACAGAAGGTACTATGTAATAATTTGTATGTCACCATTGAATTGTGAAAACCATTAGTTTACATATCTAAGGAAGCCGTCAGTATGTAAACTATATTTCATTTCGCAATTTTTCGACAGTTTACAATCTGACGAGTTATAAACCAACATGCCATTGTAACATGGACCGGATACAGAAAGGACAGAGTGTAAGCAAATGAGCCCTCAAATGAAGACCTTAGTCGAAGCGTAGGTGTGGTCGTTTTGTCAACTCTACACGTAGCAAGGAAGACAAATACAGGGGAGCGCGCAGGGGAGTCAAAACCAAACTATAAGTTACAACGCTTGTGTGAAAAAAAAGAAATAGAGATTTAGAGAGTCTCTTCTTTGTATCTTCTCCATGATATTATATAAACATTGCACAGGCAACAATGGGTGTAGTATAACCGTTATAGCTAGATATCGTATGCCGCGCCATCTACGGCTGGAATGATAATGCGTTTTTTTGACTGACAAGCAACGGACTCGCATTCTAACCATGGCGCATGGTTGTAAAGGCTGCAGTCCAGCGGACGAGCTTAACGTTTCAATTATTATCTTCTGGGGCCCGATTCTGGTATTATTATCAATGGCTTCTCAAAAGTCTCGTAATTGACTCGAGCTGGAAAGGCGATCTGTATCTTAATATTTCGCGATTGTCGAGAAAACATTACACAATTATTTAGACAAATGTTCACACTGTTAGTAAATATTATTAACCATTAGTTTGCGTATGTAGAATATTCGGCCCTAATTAAACATTGAGATGCCAGTAACCGAC
>DWAV01002707.1:0-10741 GCA_018231305.1 Noctuana lactifera | reverse complement strand
TATGATCACATCACATGGGATGTCGCCTACGTCACTTTCAGTGTTTCTCGAGGGTGCTGCACACACACAAAGCTTAAATAAAGAATTGGGAGAATAGAATTTTATTAGTAATACTAGCTTACATTTTAACCCTTTTTAAAGGAAGGAAGGCCTAGAGAAAACCCCACCACGCTGCTCCAATGCTGATAGGTTAAGATACGGGTTAGTGGCCAACCCGTGTCGGATGTTATCAAAAAGCTCAAAGGGCCTCAGGCCAGGTTTAACGACTGTTATCTATCTATAACAACCGGGACCGACGGCTTAACGTCCGAAGCACGGAAGCGCGCGTGAAATTTGCCACTAACGGTGACCCATCCGAGCACCGGCCGCGCCCAACGTTGCTTAACAATGCGATCGCTTGCGTACCACCAGCGGGGCTACACGCGCTCTTGTTCGTTTACCTGACTATAATAAATAAGATTTGTATCGGCTTGTACAAAGTCTGCCATTGGACGTTCGATACAGGTTCGGTGGTGGATGGCCGTGGTCGCCTTCCTCATACAGCAGGTTGCCAGCTGGAGTGGTTATCAAGCGGACCTTGCACCCCTTAGCCTTCTTAGAGCAATGCCAACGGGTCTTGTTATTCATGCTGGCAAAAGTATACCCATTATAGACCAGCAACTGTCCCGGGCCGCGGTTGCTTTGAATGAAAACGACATTTCCTGGAACAAAGTGTTTTAGTCAATATTAATTATATCGTGCTTATTGAAGACAGTTTTAGTAGGCACTCTAACCGGTCATCCAGTAACCCCAGAAAAGATGACGGTGAGTGACCGCACGCCTTCATATGCATTGGAAGTCGCTGGGGTCACGATAAGTGGGGCTCGAGCCCTTGTGGGACGCTGCTGTGGTCACTGGCACTGGAAAGACACTGCTGCATTCTATTGAAGATCCTGGAGTTGGTTGAACAAGGATGCCAATGGTTTGCAGATATCACTTTACACCAGAGGGCCTAGTACGAGTTATAACAGTTTACTGTAAACTAGATTTGGTTTCGGTTTGGCACATACATCTACTAGCAGCGCCCCTAGCGAAAACATGGAGAACTAAAAGTGCACCGTATTCATTGACGTTAGCAATGTATGGCAGTTAGCTCGATCATGTTTTTAAACGGTCAAACCTCATACTAAGCCCCCGTAGCTCGTACGTTTTGCCGCACCTTTTTTCATATTTAGAAAAGAAAAGGAATGTGATTGAAAGAATAATGTAGACAGAAGAATGTTATACTCATTATTTTTATTTTTATTACGAACAGCATAGTAAGTAAAAGTTAAGAGCTGGTACAATATTTTATCGAGTAATACAAAAAATGACAATTTTACATAGCTTGAAAGACTTATAATTACGAGAGAGTACATAATATTCGAATCTTATAAAATTAATAATTATAATTAGGTGCCTCTAGTTATGCTAAGCTAATTTTATCAAGTTTATTATTTATTTTATTATTGAGAACTTAAATTATTTAATTTGGTACACAAATAAAAATTTATTATCTATTGTTTTTATTAAGTTATTATTTTATTAACTGAAAGTGAGTGTAACTGTTTCTATTTAGTGATTTAAACCTATTTAGTGATTTATTAGGTAAGAGACAAAGACACAACACGACACATGATATCTACGTCTAAGTAGCAAATACTTTTTTTAATACAGATATTTAATACAAGACCAAATATCAAAGGAATATCATGTTTTAAGCGACTCATAATTTAAAATACATTTTTAAATTATGAGATACTTTAGAACTATACATCTTATTATGTAACTAGTATTAGAAAGAACAACTCGAACATTACTTCTGCAACGTGAGCCCGCTTGAACTTAGGCCCGTATGAATAAACTGAACTTCAGATTGAAATCCCTTTAGAATGCGCGTTTTTAACACATACATTGGTACATCATCTGGCCATTATCATATTTACGTAACGAGAAAACTTACACACTATTGGTTTTAATTCAAAATATACGTTTACTAAGCAGTGACATCTATACTGACATACGATGTCGTTTGACGCATTATTAACGCAATAGACAACGACATCTCGATGTCGTGCTATACATGTGAGACACGATGTCAGGCCGTAGAAGGAAGACACGATGTTAAACAGAAGTGAAACACCGTACAGTACAATTCGCCCACTGATGTCGCCATCAATAAAGCAGCGCCCTACCCCTGACAGAGTTATCTAAAACGACGCCCTTGAAGGTGTCGCCCTACAAACAACGTACTGTCCTTTACAAGTCTTCCGCACGATTGGTGGCGGATGATTATGACAGAGGTAGGCATGAATAATCTTCCCGGAAGAGTCCACTTTCAGTCGAGCAAGACATTTCCCTCTTGATCTTCTTGAGCATCGCAAGTGTGTCTTTCTGCTGTTCAAGTAAGAGAACGTGTGGTTGCCGTACATTATCAGGAAAGAGCCGTTGACTGAAGGTAATATTTTGATGTAGGAACCTGAAAAATAGTTTTTATTGTGTTATTATTACCGAATGAGACATTTACAACACCTTAAAGAAACATTACAAGCAGGTATGCACAAAAGGCAGCCTAAATTAATATAATAATAGTAAGTACCTATATTTAGTGCATTTGACATTATGTTTTCTAGTAAATGTAATATCCTAAATATGATTTAAATTGATGCAAATAAGGATAACGGTTTTGTGGCATTCAATGAATTATAAATGACTTTATTAAGAAAGTTGGAATAAAAGAAAGGTTCCATTCAAATTTGTTTATTTACTCTCAAAATAAGGTCTTAAATCTATGGCGTTACAAATTACACATAGCTCTTAAACCTTACTTTGTACGGCCTTGAGTCTAGTGCCTAATTTAGTAAGGCATCTTTACCTATTACAACCACCAGTGCCCTCCCGCGGAACGGCTTGTAGAGACCATACTATCAACTACATACAACCCTCCCCAACCGAAACACACGTCATTGCTACAAGACCTGCTTCACGGTGGGTTATGAGGGCAGCGGTGGTACCCCGGGTGAACTCTGTCAGCTCTACCATACTTGTTAGCTACACTGTACTCTGACATAAAAGAAATTGTTGCAGTAATTACTGAACTATCTTATTGCTAAGTAGCAAGCTATATAACTTAGGGTGGAAGAGCATAATAATATTATAAAAGACGGAAAAAACAGACAGAATAAAAATATAAATTATTATAACAATTAGTAACAATTTAGGAATATTATGACAGGCTGCCCTTCTCTTCCCCCCACCCCTCGGTACGGCCATAGCCACGGAAAAGAGAGAGAGAGGCAAATATAACTGTAGATATAATATAATATATATCCTATTAGACTCGCGTGTCAACGGAACGATTGGCAACATTGTTTTATAACATTGGAATAATCTGCCCTGGTCCTTGTAGTGACATCATCACAACTTAATATACTGCCCCGACTCAGTAACATAATACTGTGGTGGATCGTGGATATGTGTGTTGTTTGCAAACACTATTGTTCCATTGCCGTCCATTTTCAGTTTCGCTTTACAACCGATAGCTTTCTTAGAGCAGTAGTACCAAGAACGATTCGCTATCTTAGCGAAGGTGTATCCACCAAGCAACAAAACTTTGCTCTTCATTCGTGACGAAACGAAAGTGTACTCGTAATCTGGAATAAACAATAACTTAAATACATATAGGGCAAACATTAAAGAGAATTTAAACAATTTTATTGAACACTGTTTCACCCGCCTTATAAAAGATTCCCAACATTTCCCTTCACTGCTCTGCTCCTATTGATTGTAGCGTGATGAAAAGTAGGTATATTATAACCAGCTCAGGAGTATGAAAAATAATTGTACCAAGTTTTGTTAAAATCCATCGAGTAGTTTTTGTTTCTGTAACGGTTATACAGACAGACAGACATACAGACAAAAATTTTACTGATTGCATTTTTGGCATCAGTATCGATCCCTAATCACCCCCTGATAGTTATTTTCGAAATATATTTCATGTACACAATTGACCTCTCTACAAATTTATTATAAGTATAGATAGAAGATAGATAAAATAAGGTTTTAACAAACTGAAAGTTCGTCAACAGTTACAATAGTTACAGAACTGTGTCGCAGCCGTTTACGCCCACCTCTAGACTAAACATGAAACTACATACTTAGGATTTCGTTAAATTCTTATGTAAAAGTATTTATTTACACTACAGATAAATTTGTCTTCTTTCAAACCCTAGGTCTTATTAGGTATAAGTTGTTCCACTGTATATTTGTTTTATTTAGCATACCTAACTCTAATTTTAATGTTATCTAATGTATTTGTATAACTATAATTGTATTATGTCAAAGTGGCGGGAAAGTGCTGGATGAGAAGAGCACAGGACCGAGATGGTTGGCGAGCTATGCAGGATGCCTTCACTCAGCATTAGGTGGCATTGGGCTGAAGAAGAGAAGAAGAGAATTGTATTTTAATTGTAATAACTTGTTTGAAATATCCTCAGACCCCTTTATTTCTTTTTAGGTACTGTTCAATTTCTAAATGTGAAAACTGGTAAATAGCCTTCATCTTTTCAATTATATGTAGGTACATACTATATTGTTTGTATTTAACTGTAAGTTTTCCTAAGAATTAAAAAGAAATTGCGCCTCGATGCTGAATGTGAAACAATACACATATTAATAATAAAGTTACGTAGAAACCATATAGATACGTAACACTTAAAAATATAATAAAATCAATAGCCATGTTAATTATTTATCTTTTATTTCATAGGTATATATACGTCGTACCTACTTTAATGTTACAGGGGTATTATTACTTCTCTTAGTAATTCAACTGCGATTGGGCAATTTCTGTTTGTAAAGCCTTGGCACAAATCAATAACCAATCAAATGTTATGATTGTATAGCATTGTTCGAAAACTTAGTACGTACCTAATCGAATCGGGCAGACTTATTAGAGCCCCTAGTACGAGATTTTATAGTTTATGAATAACGAAATTAATTAAAACTAATCGAGTTTCTCCATACATCTGTAGCTGCAGTGTATTAGATCTAGGACCTTTACGAGAGCTTAACATATTCCCCAAACTCAGTAACGTGGTACTGCGGTGGTTTATGTATATGAGTGTTGTCAGCAAAGATGATTTTTCCGTTGTCATCCATTCTGATTCTCGCCTTGCAACCCGAGCTTTTCTTCGAGCAATACCAGAACCGATTAGATATTTTCGCGAACGTATATCCACCGAGCATTAACAAATTATTTTTCATCCCGGATGGAATTAAAATATACTCATAATCATAACCTAGAACAAACACAATTATTAGTAAAGAATTGTTACCTAATTCACTTACTTGATACATCTACGAGTGTACGTACACTCACAGATGTTGCCTGCAGCTCTTAGACGACAAGGGTCTCTTCATAAATCGAATAAGTCCAAGAACATGCTCTAAGGCGGAGAGATATGGGTTAGTGATCAACCCGTGTCGAATGTTATCAATCCACCCAGTTGGTAGACCACCTTTTCGGTGTAATAAATTTACTGCCTGTTTTGTAAATAATTTCACTTTATGGATTGTACTCGTATTTATTGCTACATTGCCTAGTATAAAAGCGATTTATCTTAAGATAAGTCTTATGATTTAATAAACACATAAATCCCACTGCTGGTCTTGTGATAGATTGGCGGTGGATGGGGATGGTTTATTACTTCCGACAAAACTGTCCCGTCTTTCGATACTTGGATCTTCGCTGCACACTTGCCTCGAAAATACTTCGTGCACCGGAGCGTCTCGTAAGTTTTCGCCTTGAAGTGTGATATAAATGTATACTTCTTGTACATAGTGACGTATTTTCCTTTGTTTGTCAGCAGTTTCTGCACTGATGAAGAACAAAAAAGGTATATTAGTTTATACAGTGAAACGTACTGGGCCCATAACCTATTAAAACTTAAGATGGGTTACGACAGACTACTAATTCATTACAAGTAAGCACAACACAAAAATGACACCAGATGGTGCTACTTATTTTAACAGTATAGATATATTATGTACATACTGCACATACATAAATATATTATTTGCCTTACAAAAATAATATCTTATCTCTATTTATCAATACATTGGAATATGTAATGTAAGGTGGTACCTACAGTTACCATGTGTACCAATGTCAGTACATTCTAACACAATAAAATAAATAAATTTTTATTTTAATGAAAGCCTTACTTTTTATAACAACAGACAAGACAAGCCTATGAAAATGGAATTTTAAATAATATTATCCGAAGAGTAGAAGAAACCAATTGCCATATAAGTGTTATATCGGCTGTGTAGATATTGAGAAACATTATGTAATATGTATATACCACATGACACTTTCAATGGGTCCTATTCATCACTTTTATATACTATTGAAGGATCATCAAGCAATATTATACTACCATTCAATTACCATACTTTTTTTCGTTGTAACCTCTGTTCTTTCAAACTCATATCAGCGATACTCTTAATCTTTTTCTGTTCTTTTCTTTTAATATAAGGATGCTTGATAAAATTTATGATAAAAAATACTATAACTTCAATAAGTATATATATTTAAAATAAAATAAAATAAGAATATATTTTAAAATACAATTTATTTTTATATTATCTTGCAGATATGTTTTGATCACGAATATCTCACATATTGCCCCGTGTTAGTTACAAAGTATTGTGGTGGCTCATGTATGTGTGTTTTTTCTGCGAATATGATTTTCCCGTTGTCATCCATTTTGACCCTCGCCTTACAGCCAATGGCTTTCTTCGAGCAATACCAATGTCTCTTATGTTTCTGTGCGAATGTATATCCGTTGAGCATCAGCAATTTGTTTTTCATACGAGAAGGAATTAATATGTAATCGTTTCCTGTAAGAAAATAATGTAAAAACTAACTAAAAAAAGCGCAAATAACTGAATATATTTATTAGTAAATGATCATCAATATCTACCCGTTCTATATAAACCAATAATCTAGGATTTAAAAAATGAAATTATTTATATTTTGAATTGAAAACTGATTTAATACAAAATAATTCTATTTATCAATATAAGACATAGTAAATGTCTTTTTTTTTTTACTATACTTCTGAAAAATGATTTTCATAATCAATTAACAATTACTTACCAAATTTCAATGAAACGGTGTCAAGGATTACTTAATAGGAAATATGCCAAATGAGCAAAAAAAAATTAAACATAGCAACAATTATTAATAAAAAGAATGGAGGTTTAGAATTTTTACCATATTAACTTTAAAAAGTGCATTAAATATGAGGCGGACACAGAACGAAAGAAGAGCTTAAAATCATCGTTTTATCCTCACGCATATTATGTAAAGTCAATAACACGTGCAAACGTACGAAATACTAAATGCTTTGCAACGGCACTATCAACACCTGTTCATTTTATCAGCTGCTTCATGATATTTATTTTTATATTCAGCCCTTTAATTTTATATGATAACCATCAGCTGATTCTTTGTAAACTGGCGGTTCATGGTTATGATTGCAGTCATAAAATACAACTTCAGTTTCATCCCAGTTCAGGAACACTCTTGCTTTGCATCCCTTAGCCTTCTTCGAGCAGTACCAATGCCTTTTAGAAGTCATCGCGAATGTATACCCGTTGACCATAAGCACCCGTTTGTCGCCAACCAGTTTTATAAAGCGAACGTCATCTGAAAAGAGCACGTGAAAATAACCTAAAATAGATACAAGACAGCAATTTTAACATCTGCCGAAAGACTGCATAATAGATGCAAACCTCATAGATCAAACATTTTCGCAGAATAAAAATTCATTTAATTCATGATTTTAACTTTTATTAACTCGTAAATGTATGCTACCCGTATAATAGTCAGCTAATGTTAAAGTTAATAAAAAAGAAGAAAAAATTGGACCTAAACATAAAAAAGTACATATTATTATATTATTACACACACAAAAAAGTACATATCACACACACAAAAAAGTACATATCACACACACAAAAAAGTACATATTATCACACACACAAAAAAGTACATATATATTACAGTACATACGTGGTAACCACTACACCCGCGTGGTGTAGTGGTTACCACGCCAGTCCACCATTCGAAGGGTTGCGGGTTCGATCCCCGGCGGGGCAAAAACTTAAATGATAAATTTAGATTTCTGTTCTCGGTCTGGGTGTTTGTGTGTGTCCATGGCGCGCACGACACAGGGAATCCTAATGTGGGACTTAGAAAAAAAAATTTTCTACTGTACTATACTATATATCTTCACCAGAAGAAACTCACAGACGCAGACTTAAAACATGTACTTAGAAGATCTCAACTTATCTATTAGTGGAATATTTGATCAAGAAAAAATCCAACCCTAATCGCTAATCTCTGAACTAGTCCATAATACTTTTATCCTTAACCTGTTACCAGAATCAGCATTATAGCTTCCTACCTAACGTCGAATAATCTTGCCTTCAACCCTTTTTATGTCCCACTCCTAGGCACGGGTCTCTCCCCATTCTATAATCTTAAATTGATCGAAATAAATTATTGCGATTGGTCGTGGATTAGGTTAAAGGCAATTACACTCGTGGCTCCCATATGGATTCGCGCATTAATATTATATTTCAATCGGCCACTTAAGGGTAGCCAGCACCTGCGCCTCTAGCATATGGATCTTAACTTAACTTAATATGGTAATTATCAGGCCCTTCAACAAAAACAGGAGGTTCGTGATTGAGATTGCCTTCATAATACGTGATTTCAGAACACTCTTCGTTCACGTGAACCTTCGCTTTGCAACCTTTCAACTTCTGAGAACAGCCAATGCGTTTTCGTGTACTTCGCGAAGGTGTGACCGTCAATCTGAAGCAACCTCTTATCGCCCATCAGCTTCAAGGACCTGAAACCTGTAAGAATATTTATGTCACTTTTGATAATTATCTGCAATGCAGACTGTCGTTGTTTTAGTTCGTTTCGTCAAGATCAAAACTGTTAAGTTAAACACGAGAAATAGTTAAGGTTTAAGAGTTAATTTATTGATTATAGCAACTAAAAATTGTATTAGTGCAACACCTATGGTAATACTAGGATATGAAAACAATTTGAATCCAATGCGGTTTCGCTCATATATTAGTAGCTTTATGTCTATTTAATACGTTTTTGAACTTGTTGACTAGGCTAAGGATCCGAACTGGCCTATTTACACCTTAACGTACGACCCATTAGGAGTCCGAACATACATTGGTCTCTCATGTTCATGATTGCAGTCAGCGTACAGAATGCTTTTACAGTCGCTGTCTAAGTAAATCTTAGCGGTACACCCTCGAAACTTCTGCGAGCAGTACCAGTGTTTCTTAGTCTTCTGGGCAAACGTGTAGCCATCGTATAAAATCAGTCGTTTCCCACGATGTAAAGAAATGAAATTTACGTCTGAAATGAAATACATAGGAAAGAATAAGCAACACGAACATATTTTTATGTCGTTTTACTTCTAACATTGTATCCTTTCTTAAGTAATGCTTCTTCGATACTAATTATATATTTTTTTCTATGTACAGTAAATTTTGTTGTAATAAATGTTATTATTATAATAAATTAGAGCGATAGTAGCGTTCTCTAGTATAATAGGTAGGTACCAAATTCAAAACCTTTTATATACTAACTGTAAGGAACTTTAAAGGTTAATAATAAGGAGTAGATAAATAATTCAAGTTTAGCGATTTATTAAAAAAATAATAAACGTATAAAATTATCTTTACATTTTTTATACTTTTATTAATAACAATTTATTTAAAACAGTAGGTATCTAATAATAAAAACCTTGGACGCTCTCATCAGGTTTACGACACTCTGATATAATTGCCCTGTTTGCTTTTAACATACTTCCTCGGACAGTGTGAATGAACATTATTGATCTCTGTTATTTGGCCTTCACAGTTCAGTCTCAACTTGGCTTTACAGTTAGCCACCCTACTCGAACAGGTCCAATAAGTAGGTGTTATTTGAGAGAATGTGTAACCATCCACCATTATCAGCTTCTTCCCTCGCTGTGATTCCACCACGTCGTACTGAATCCCTGTGTTCAAGATATCATATGAAATAACATTAACAGTTTTATGATTTTTGTGATACTTAATACCTACTAGTTGGTGGCCGCGACTTCGTCTGCGCAGGATGAGAATTTCGAGCAATTCACACGACATCTTTATAAATTGTAGCCTATGCGTTATTCTGATGTATAAGCTATATTATTGTAGTTTCATTACAATGCATTCAGTAGTGTTTACGTGAAAGAGTAACAAACATCCATCCATAGTTCCATACTAACAAACTTTCGCATTCATGTTGGTAGTACCTACAACTAATCATGAAATGATGGATTGTTTATTACTCTTTTAGTGACACCGATGGAAATATATAGACCGTTGTTAAAACCCCTAAAGTGCCTAAGCTCAATACCAGTATGTATCTTACAAAAAAATACGACATAGGTACCCACACCTACATCCTTCTGTAGTACTAACAGAACTTCACCACACCAAACCACTATTACCAGTACGTTTCGGAGTACCGAACGAAGACAAAGAAATAGCACTCCCTAAATTATTACGCGCCATACATACCTTGTCTTCAACCCTTTTATGTCCCACTGCTGGGCACGGGTCTTTCCCCACAACCGGGGAAGGCCTGGAGCATACT
>DWAV01002706.1:0-10741 GCA_018231305.1 Noctuana lactifera | reverse complement strand
GTTATCGGAGGGCCATTGGGGTCGGTTTGACAACATCCGACACGGGTTAGCCACTAACCCGTAAGTATCTCTACCAATCCGCATTGGAGCAGCGTGGTGGTGGTGGTTGTGGGGAGAGACCCGTGCCCAGCAGTGGGACATAAAAAGGGTTAAAGGGAAGGGATTTTTAATATTTTTAAAAATCAAACAATGAATTAATAATATGCTAATTTATCTATAGTCTTGTTGGAAAGTTGGAAATAAGTTTACAATAAAAAAGTTGCTCATTGCGACATCTATGTTGTGAAAGTGTATCAATGAAGAGCGCCATCTGTCGAAGGGTTGGTGAAATAAACTATTATTATCTTATTCTAATAGGAAATTATTCATTATGTTTAATAAGCAACAAGAAATAAAGTTGGTATTTATTTCAAAGTCTTATGAGATTAACCTTTTAATTTAAATTCATAAATCGGGATTTTTAAAAATTTATTATACTATTAATACTTTGGTTGTAAAGGTGTAGTGGATAAATTACATAAATCAGTCCATTATTCTTAAGAATATTATATTATTATTATTTATAATTAATAATCAACAAAAGTAGCAAAAAAATATTACTATAATGGTATGCTTTTCCAATAAGATGTAAGACTACTTCTAACGCCATCTAGCGTCGAATAGCGTACAACACGAACAGTGTGTCGGTAAAACAGTTCACCGAATGCTTCGGGACGTTGTTGAAAATTTTATTCGGAATTCAATTTGGGTTGAAACTTTTTATGCTTGTAATAATGTTATGAACTTCGCCGTAACTATGTTTTGGAATAAAAAGTTTTCGCCCGAGCATTTTTCGCTGCTAACCTAACTAGCCGAAAAAAGTTAGTCGTTGTTGGCATACTTGTGAAATTATTTTAGCGTAACGTAAACTTTTTTTACGCTTTACAGTTTCAACCACAGAGTAGTTACTGAGAATGGAGCGGCCATTTAAGCGGTAAAGGTGGATTGCTAGTAACTAACATTAGACTCTCATAGTTAAATCTTGCAGTTTATTAACTGGTTTTAGTCGTCGTTAGAGTATTTACCTATATCAGACTAGGTAAATTAATTTTATTTCATTTTTAGGTATTTAATGGAACAACTTATACATTTTTTTAAAAATTTTTTTAAACGAATATTCTTTTAGGAACTTTGTTAAATATAGGTACATAGGGGAATAAGTATCTAGGTATATTTGTAAAATTGTAATGTATCTTTTTTATTACCTACCTTTTCACAAAAGTGTAAACTTTCATTATAGGTTATTTTATTTAATGAGAAATTATTTATATTTTTAATGAGAAAATATAATTTTTTTTTAAATTTTAAAAATAAGTAGGAACGTAAAAAAATTTTAATAAGGCACCTACCTTAGTAAGTATACCATTATAGACATCGTTCTG
This sequence comes from Noctuana lactifera, assembly GCA_018231305.1. Classification (NCBI taxonomy): domain Eukaryota; kingdom Metazoa; phylum Arthropoda; class Insecta; order Lepidoptera; family Hesperiidae; genus Noctuana; species Noctuana lactifera. Next base: position 9,320 of record DWAV01002706.1, on the reverse strand, counting down.
TACAGAAAATGTCACAACGTATTTCATTAAACATGGCTGTTCTTGCCAGTTCAGTGATTTAAAAATTACAAAATGCAATGCAAACCAAATATTGGCATAACTTATTAAAAAAAACCTATTTCATCGCGTTGTGGGGCGGCCACGACAGTCCTGTGTCACCCAAAAAAAAACAACCAATCATGCACTCTGCAAATCCATATTTAGACAGGGAATTGAACGAGCCAGTGGAATGAAAATCAAAAGATTCCCTCTAACTGCAAATAGAGAGATCTCATCAAAGTTGGCACATCAATTGGCACCCAAACACGAGCAGGGCCTGACTGAACAATATTCTAATGGCAATGTGGACCTTATACTAATTGAAATAAAGGTTATAGCGTACCCTATACCACTTTTAAGCTTACTCGCGCGTTTTCGTTTTTAAGTTAATAAAGTTGGTTCTGTGGAGTTTTAAGTTCGGTTACGTAGTTAAATTTTGTAAATACACGTAATTAAGTTCATTGATAAAACGTCGGTTATATCCTTGCTTGGTTTGTTAATTTCTTCATTAATTATTATTAGTTACTATGTTTATGACTCATCTATGGACAAGGACAAAAAACATTAAACATTAAGCTATCCAAATTTTCTCCTATACCTATAAGGTTGGACGTGGGTCTCCATGGGTTGCAGTGACCACTTAACATCGCATAGCTTGCATGCGAACGAGCGTTATTCGATGAATATTCTTGTATTAAATATAGAAAATATAGGAACCACCTATAACAAAATGTATTTATCAGGTTTTAGGAAATGTTTAATAAAACGATAATAATTATTAAAATACTTATAAGTACAAATAAATAGGTAGGTACTTACTCACTGATTGGTTTTACAAAAGTTTCTTTTTCAATGAAAGTTAGGTATTTAAATATGATTGCGATATTTTTAAGATTTCGAAATCCTCTTGAAAATTACGTGAATGATAGTAGGTACCTACTTCTCGTTAAGTGAACGTCACTTTATCACGTAAGTATTAGTAAACTACGTAAATAGTATTAATCTATTAGACGTAACAAATTAACTTTGGCTACAATCTAATACTTTGATGGGAATTCAGGATCTAAAAATAAAATCTCAATTCAAAATGATTACCTCCTTATGTTTTGAAGGCGGTTATTAAAATTATTTATTATACACGAAAATATTAATGTAGAGTAAAATTTTATATCCAATACAATTTAGAATCTAATATCTAACACAATTACAAATCTAATATCTAATATCCGCGGATCAAATCGCGTGCCGCATATTACAAAGCTCGCTTCAACAAAAAAATATGGAGGATTGTGTCGCGAAAAAAATGGCCACCCTCACCGCTCACCCCCATATTAAATTCTATGGGGACGTTGCCATGGCTGAAGGAGGAGAAATACTTATTAGTTATTTATGTACCAACACGAACATACTCGTGACGCGCACGAAATACGGAAAAATGTATTATTTTTTCTTTATTTAAATCTGTGGTGTAATTTTAACCTATTTCTTTGTGCTTTTCTATTGTTTTTTTTAATAAATGCAATTCATTTTTGTGAGTAAATGATTAAATGAGTAAATGATATTTGGGAAATACCACTAATTTTATAGATTGTGATTAAGTATTATTTATCCAAATCCTGCAAAAGATTTCTAAAGACATTTCAAAAGATAGATAGTATTACATTTGCAAAGGTATTTAATTATGAAATATTCCAAGACTTTTTTAAATTATACTAATGAAATAAAGTTAAAAATTAAGTAGTTTTCTTTTTCTTTAAAGATTCTTAAGTTTTTAATAATTATATATTTTATTATAATAAAATAACCGCCTTTCACTAAAGTTTAAACGCATTATCAGAATTTTGATTAATATTCATAATTTAAATATGAACGGAATTTAAATAAACATCGATTAAATGAATCAGCTGTTTGTTACCCAATCGACCACCTTGTGAGTTCTAACTATTGACTTTGACGAATATTAACTTGCGTTAACCTTTATTATTAGGGTTGCCAACTTACTTTTTATTATATTATTTTTTAAAAGTTAGGTAATAATTACAAAAATATATTCAACACAATTAATGTGTCTATCATAATTTTAAAAATACATAAAATATATTATTAAGGTGCATAAAATGAAATTTTGCGTGACATTATAATATAAAGTTGTAACTTTAACTAACTTACTTTAGCAGCAATTGTATTAAAAATCTAATTATCACGTCACTGAATTAAACTTTAACTTATTTCTTTAAACTTAAACTATTGTAGATAGGTGCACACTGTTTCAGTAAAAGTCTTATTATAATCGATTAAATTTCTATATAACATACCTATTCATATCATACCTACCTGTGTAGATAATATCAAAAACAAATCCCCTATTGGAGTAGACTTAAACAAAAATTTAACCAAAACCACTAGGTAGGTACTTATAAAAAACAATTCTCTGTGAACGTAATCACTTATGTGACAGCCCTAAACATTAAATTACATAATAATCTAAAGGCGCTAACACACGCACCTGTCTCAAGACTGCTGGCCTCGCCTTAGCATCAGGGATTGCTTGTCACATTAAGCTTCTAGTTGCGTTGTGTTTATGTTAATCATGCATTTATAAGCCTAGAACAAATATGACGTGTTATTTGCAGTTTTAACGAAGCGGTTCTGTTATTAATCGCATTCTAAAGTAAACCGTTATAACTTGTGCTGGGAAAGAAGTTTTAGTTATATTTTGTTTAAAACTAGAACGTCTGAATGTGTCAATGTTGGGTAACAAATATTTCTTTTATCGTTTATATAAAATAAAGTTATTTATGCTAAGCCAATTATCTTTATCTAAAAAGCTGTTATCTGAAAGTAGGTGAAAAATCTAAATAATATTACAATTTAATCTAATCTAACTACATTATTTTTCAATAATTTGAATTACAATATTTTTAAAATACTTTATTTCCAAAATTACACTCTTATAAATTTTACCTGTACCTAGATATTAACATCTCGGTGGAAATATTTATATACCTACCTACAATATTTGTTTTTAATATTGCTTACCTACTCTTATAGAAAGAACGAGGGAATATTTATATAGAGTCGATATTCAGTGCACACATGAGCGAACAGTGCAGTGGATTGCTAATTAAAAGCAACCTCTCATACACGAAGCTTATCGAAGCCTATTGATAGCCGCATAATAAAAAATACCCCAGAGAAATCTCTATTAATTAACTAGCTATAAATCAACGATTGGTAATCATTCCGCACTACCTACTCCGACTGCGGTAGAAAATAATATAGAAAAGCGGCCCCTAGAGGTCGCTAATTTCTGCCTCGTCCCAGCAAATCGAGGGTACACTAATGCCCGGTAATTATCAATTAGGTGGACGGTTTTGTCTTCTGAAGTAAATTATATAGAGTTGTGTTCACTTCGTAGCATTATTAGTTGAGTTTTTTTGAATTTATATTGTTATTCGATTCGTAGGTTCTTTGAACAACCGTGAAATTTCATTTGTCTATGTATATTTCATGAAATTTGAGAGAAATTGTAAAATATTCCAATGAATCTTCCTAATCCAAATTTGAAAATAAAAAAAAAAATGTGAAATTTGCAAGCTGGTCTGAAATTCATTATTTATAAATACATGCAAGATACAAGTATTTAAAAACTGAACACCATTCCATTAATTGATAAACATAATCCATTAATTCTATTCAAAAGATGTGGTCAGTAAAGAATAAAAGAAAAAATAAAAGAAGATAGAAGATTTGAAATAAGAACAACTCTATAAAGATATGTAACCGAGCTGGGATGCCTTTGATTAATGCTAATAATTTGTGAAAAACGTGATTGAGATGTCTGAAAAGAATTCCATTAAATGATTTTATCACGATTTTAAATATTTAGTGGAAAAGATATTTCCATTTAGTCTGCAAAGACTATTTAGGTATAGTAGGAACTTACTTATTTACGGTAAAAGTTAATGAATTTAATATTTTAACATTTAGATTTTTGGATTTTAGTCTAGTACCTATCAATAAAAGCATGTATGAAATAAAAATGTATTTATTCTTATTCGCATTCTAACAAAAATTAATACAAAATAAATAAAAAATGAGTTCGAAAATAAATACAGAATTACCGCAATAAAGTTCTTATTATTTCTTTCGGAACCTACGTTCAATTTTTTCCTAAATTAGTAGGTATTTCTTTTGCCTACTACAACTATATTTTAGATTTATTTATTTATTATTTTAGATTTTAGAACTAGATTTAGGCTACAAAGACTTTCTATTTTAATTTACATTTAAATAACTAAGTTATAAATGAACATTGAGTAAATAATAAACTTCTCCAACCGCGCTATAAACCACCAGAAACTCGTAAACGCCAAAATATTTAGCGTCCCTCGTTCGAGACACCAGCAGGCATCACACGAGACAGCCAATGAAAAATTAATGAAAACGCATCTCACCCGAACTTATGCTAAGTGCGCGATAAATCTTAGCCCGGGGCGGTTTCTGCGAAATTTATTCTTTCCAACCGCCCCCTAATCCCGTTATTAATGGTATTTTGCTCCCCCCACAAATATATGCGCGAATGCATTGTCTAAAAGCAGTTTCGATAAGCAGCTTCTAAGTAATCTTCTTCCGATTAGGGTGTTTTGGAAGAAAATATTAATTTATTCTTCTTAATATGTACCTACATTTATTAACAAATAAATAACGTTTCACACTCACAGCTCCACACTAGGATTCTCTGTGTCGTGGGCACCCACCAATACACAAGTACACAAACACCCAGACCGGTAACAGAAATCTAAATTCATCATTCAAATTTCTGCCCCGCCGGGGATCGAACCCGGGCCCCTCGGATGATGGACTGGCGAGGTAACCATTACACCACACGGGTCGTCAAACGTTTTACGGGTCGTTATTGACTCAATTCTTTTGGGAATATGCTTAACTAATGATTATCAACACAGCCTTATTACAGACGGACATACAGACAGACGGATAGCGAAATCTTAGAAATATTCTCCCGTTTTACCCTTTGGGTACGGAACCGTAAAAAGGATGAAAGAATGTTTTTTTTTAATTTTCTTTTAAAAAAAATATTTTCGCGTAATTTCTGCCAAAACGATGAAACAAAATAACAATAGAATATAACATAAGTATGTATACAAAGCTCTTACAGGAAAAGCATACTCGACTCATATTAAAATTTTGTTTCAAATAACAATCAATTTCGTTACCCTGCCTCGTTATTAGGATAACAATAAATAATGGACAGTGCACAGGAGAAACGTTCTTGCTACCCTCGCTATATGGTTCACATTGGATTGCACGTAAAGGTATAGACAGAAAAAAAATTCCAGTCGAGCACTCGTCAACGTTGCGCTTTATTGAAACGAAATAAAACGAAAGAGGGAATTCTAAAATTGGTCTAAAGGTGACGCTGTACACCTCGGGCCGAAATAAAATAACCTCAGTCTGATAGATACTATGTATATAGGTAGGTAGGTATGTAGGTAACCTATGTAGGTAAACCTGTTAATAAATGTCTGAATGAAAATGCTTGAAATATATTATGGAAAAAGTTATTAATAGAGATAGTTTACAAATAATTACACTACACTACAATTACACTACAATTATTTTTCATTGGTTAAAATAATTTCGATATCAGTTTAAAGATTTTTGTTATTTGTAACAGTTACGGAATAATCGCCCGTGCACACTTAACGATTACACCCTGTATATATATACCCTGTATACACCCTGTATACAGTCATATATAAAATAATATGACTGAACGTATTTGAATGAAATTATAACGTAACCAAAACAGATTGTAACGCAGATGGGATCTTCCTAAATAACTAATTAATACCTAATAGAAATTAAAAACAGTGACCATTATAACTTAAATGATCCGAAAGTGCACATCGAAGAAAGCAACACGGATTGGCCCTGGGCTAAATTTTAATAAGATGTCACTGCCATAACAAGGGCGGAGGGAGGAAATTATATTACAACAAAAAAACTTTATCATTCAACAATAACATGCGGAATTACGTTCACTTCTAATTGGGTCTAATCGACCAAAGGAATCCTCTAATTAGGGTTCCTTGCTGAAGCAAGAAATCCTTGCTTCAATCCACAACTCCGCATTGGAGCATCGTGGTGGAGTACGCTCCAGGCCTTTTCCGGTTGTGAGGAGAGACCCGTAACCAGCAGTGGGATATAAAAAGGGTTAAAGGCTTTAAAATACAGGATAACAGTATAATAGGACCTTTATATCTATGACGTAAGTCGGATACTGAAGTGGTCACTGCAGCCCATAGACAACCATGTGCAATCTCATCCATCCATCCATCGTAATAAAGTTCTGTCTGAGATCGCATCGTCTCAAGATATCACTTAAAATATGTAAAAATGAAATAGTACAATAATTGTGCGATTAGGAATTGCCTTCTGATTTCCTTTAATACAAAAAATAATCCTTAAGAAATAATATTAATATTAAAAAGTATATTAAAAATTAAAAGCGATATCCTACAGAACCCATGACACTAAATAACTGCTCGACAAAAATGTTCCGAAGTTTCTCCGATGGGGCGAAAAAGACCGCTCTCGGGTATTTTTAATTTGACAGCTCGGTTTCTTAATGAGTGTATTAATTTTAATGGGCCGTGATTAAGATGCTATTATGGTTTTTTGGAGATCCCTTCCAGACTGTTCTCCACCCTTAATGACAGTCAAATGAGCTGAGAATTTCACGAGGAAGAATAATTTTTAGTCTGTAATTAATTTTCAAATAATTTTGATAAGGCTATCTGTTTAATTTAATTGCTTTGAATTTTAACCCTTCAAATGCCAGGGGGTTTTGGTTGAGGATTGAAAGATATTAAAAGAAAAGAATGTCATCCTTAAATTGGCTTGATTTAAAAGATAATTATGATAGTTAGATAGATATGTAGAGATAAATAGTTAATGACTCCAGTTTAGATTTTAATTATTTAGTTTTAAATTAACTAATAGCCGCTAGTAATCTTATATATTCTGTGCCTTATGAGCAATTTTAATTAAGACAGGCTGTGGCCTGGGGTTTCACCCGCGTTAAAAAATATTTCGCTTCACTGCTCTGCTCCTATTGATTGTAGCGTGATGAAAAATATACTATAAAAATATGCCAAGTTTCGATAAAATCCGTCAAGTACTTAGTTTTTGTTTCTATAACGGTTATACTGACAGAGAGACAGACAGACATACACACAAATTTTACTGATTGCGTTTTTGACATCAGTATCGATCCCTAATCACCCCCTGATAGTTATTTTGGAAATATTATGTCATGTACCTACAGAATTTACTATTTACCTATCTACAGATTTATTATAAGTATAGATAACAAAGACAAGGCCTTGTTTGTAATAAATACGTTAAAACTAAAATACGTTTAAACTATTTATTCTTGTAGGTACTTATTTATTTATAATTATAACTATAGATATATTTTTTATTGTTTCATCTATGTTTTTAGGACTATAATGACGGTCTAGGAAACATAGGTTTACCTGCATGCATAAAGGTTATAAATGATTCTCCCAAAGGCATAACAAACATTACTAATTAGAGTACAGAACATTGCAATAGGCAACAACAAAATTGTCATTAGCTTGTCACGTCCGCAGGGAACCGAGCCCGTCAGTGGAACAGCATGGGTTAATAATGATTTTTTAATTAATAATTGTACTTAAACACGACTTTTAACTATTTTAACCTCTCATTTAACAGTGTCGCTAAGCGAGCAATTATTTTCCAGTTTAAAAGTGCAATTATTTTAACGTTTTTTACACTTACAAGTGTAATTATTATTTCTATTTCTTCACCCACTTTACACACAAAGCAATACTTAGCGAGAGGTCGTTAGCAGAATATAATACGCGTGCAGAGTTACGAAGTGTGTGTAGATTCCCAAAAAATTCACCAATTTTTGTTAAGCGTTATTATGTAATTATATTTTTGTTTGATTTTTACAATTATATTTTACTCTGCTATTTTATATTATTTAGCTATTGTTTTTATTTTGTATAAAAATACTACGAGCAGTCGTCAGGAGTAGGTACTATGTTATGAAATAATAATAAAGTGCTTGTAAAATTTATAATTGGTAATATCATTATATTTACAAATAATTACAATGTTACGAAAGAATATTTATTTTGTAAATTTAAATTAATATCACCTAAATATTGAGTAGACAATAGGCATTAGAAAACTAAAAATGTATATTTTTATTTTTCAATAATTATATTTAAGCAAAAAATATGTATCTAACGGAACTAGCCGTAGACATTTTAACACTAAAATACTCGTTATTTATTTATTAGCAGAAATAAATATGTAATATCTTTATTTTCAAAACAATGATTGACATTTTTGCTACATTTGAGCTTCAACAAATCGTTTTTTAGCTTCAAATCAAGAATCATGCGGCCTCTAAAGTTTCTCATATCCTGGCGACTTCAGAGGAGGGTGAAACAAAATGGATCCTCGCGACATTCGGCAGCCATTACTCCAACCCTCTAGGCTCTCCCTCGCGAGGCGTGTTTACTAAAATGCGTTCAATTTTATATGCGGGCTTATACTTATACCTATAAGCACATGGCTTCGCGTGGCTTCCCTCAAACATGTATTGTCCGTATTTTAATTCGCGTCGACTTGAAGTAAACAAGTTAATGAGATCGTTTAGATTAATTGGTAATGACGTATGATTGATTATATCAAAAATTATTAGGGTTAAAATAAAGGTGAAAATTCTAAACTAACAGGGGTCTGAGTCAGCTATTTTACAACAGTTTTAGCTTCATAATGACGTCATATTACACCATTTTGAAGTTAAAACTCTTTTTAAATATTATTCGATGACAGTTGCGTCATCAGTCGAAGTCAGTGGTAAATCAATGACGAATTAGTGAAACTGTCAAAATCGATCATTGAGATGTTAGTGACAGACGATTACTCGAGCCCAGTGTCAAACCTAACTCTTTAATATCAGTAAAGTTTGTAAACTTAATCAAATTTATATTGGGAATTATTAACAATGCGTTAAGTACCTAAAAACCTCATTTCATTAATAGTTTCTAAAGTCTGTACATATAAAATGCTTTGTCCTGAATGACTGACTGACGGATCAACGCACAGCCCAAACTGCTGATGGTAAGGACCTGAAACTTGGAGGGTGTGTTCTTTGTATGACGTAGGCATGCGATAAGAAAGAATTTACCAAAACT
>DWAV01002705.1:0-10741 GCA_018231305.1 Noctuana lactifera | reverse complement strand
TTTTTGAAATTATCGTCTCTTAGTGGATCCATATAACTACTAAGTATTATTAACCATATTAGAGACGAATAGATTTTTAATCATACATAATATACCGACATTTATTTTTCACTTATATCTCAAAATTTAATTCACATATTGCTTATTAAATATTTCTAAAATATCGTAGAAAAGAAATATTAAAATGCAATATTCAATTCAAGTCATATAAAGCTTTCATTACACACAATTATATTATCATAAAATCTTAGTAAGTATGTGTATGTAATAATTCAGTTTCAAGAACACCATCATTCAGACATAATATTCGTTTAATCAAACTGCGGAGTGCGCGGCGGCCCGGATTTGAAAGTAATGGATGTGCCCCGCTACGTGAATGACACTTGATGTGGAATGCTAACCTGATTCGGTCTCGCCTATCGATGAGATCCCTCGATGTGTGCACCTCTGACTTTGCATTGACACAAAGCATCTCTATTCGTAGACGCTCCTTCCTTCGTTAGCACCTTTTTAGATCGTCCAAATTTTCTATCAGATCCTATGTTGTCAACATTGTGTTGCTTAACCACTTCGTACAACTTTATACTTGTTCTTTCTTTGCCATCTTAATAATTCTTTATCTACTTCTTGACTAACTTCTGTAAGTTGACTGTCGTTGTTGTTGAAAACATAGTATCTGGTTTGTGATTGTCTTGTATGTGTCGCTTCAGCATGTTTTTGGACACTGTTCTGCTGTATGACTCTGACTATCAAGCTCTTATTTCCTTTTCTTCTTCTGTTTCTATTATTATCAGTGTCAGTAAACTATCAAAGAATACGCACAACATTGTCCTTGTTAACATTGTTTAGCTTGAGCAGAGCCTTCAATGTTGCTAATATATTAAACAACAATCGATGTCTATACAATTGACAGATTAACACTACATAGTTATCAGTCTTGCCTTATTTAAAACATACACATACATAATTAGCTGTAAAACACTTTAAAAGTTCTGTTGATTTAAATTATTGGATTGGATAAGTTTCTTCAGTTCGTTGAAGTTAAAGGCACTACCTAAAGAATTGGCTTCCATTAGACGCACTTTACTTTTTAGAGATGAAAGGCATGATCATGATTTTACAAACAGCCATTTAAATGACTGTGTCTTCATTTTATGAATCTGGATATTGTGTAGTTTTGTTGTTAAAGATCGATGTTGTATATAGAGCTTTAGTAGTGCGTGTTTTGAACATTGTTTAGATATTACATTTAATTATTTCTATACAGGAACACCATCGCCACGAAAAAAACGGAACAACTCAACACCAACGAAGAAAAATGCGGCGGAGAAAAAACAAATATTGCAACAGTTAATCAGCCCGGCAACAGCGAACGATCATTCTAAGAAAATGACCATGGGGGAGCTCATACAAATGAGTGAGAAAAGGACTTTGAGTACGGTGGAAAGTGCACCAGCTTTTATGGAATACGGAGTTGAGACTAGAGATACTGCCTTTGCCAGCGAAGGATCTTCACCGTCTACATCGCCATCAATGAGACATATTTCGGATCCCAAACTAGAGAAGAAAGTCACCTTTGCAAGATTACTGAATAAGGTTTCAGCTGAAATGAGTTCTAGTTCAGACATGGACATGGTGAATACAATCACTATACCGATGGCAGTAATAGCAGATAGGACGGTGAAAACGAAAGCGTCTAGCACACCTCCTTCCCCTGGAGTTGAAATAAGATCTCCGCATAGCACGTCAAGTAACCAAGGCAGTGACTCCATGTCCAGTCTTGATTTGACACTGGCGCATTCAGCGTTGAAGAAATATACCAGGTAAATAATTTCATATTCACATCATAATCAGAGCTTATCGCTACTATTGCTTCAATCATTAACTAAAATTTACATTTCCCAGAACTCCAAAGATTTCGAGTGCGGATTCTATCCTGGCCATGTTCCGCAATTTCTCATCATCATCAGCAGTGCTAGCTGCGTCACGAGCATCATCCGCTGGACTATCAGCTTCAAGTACACCGTCAGCATCATCACCACAAGACGACACCGTCGACGGAGATGACTTGTCAATAGCCTCTTCGCACATACCATCTATAGCGCCAGACTCACCCGTGGCACGACCCCATAACACAATTGAAATTCAGGTCAGTACAAATATTAATAATTAATTTTATGATGTTTTATAGGCCATTAATTTATATAGTGACATTGTGAAGTTTTTTAAATTAATCAGCATACAATTCATATATGTTTCAGGTCCTAGATCCACTCAGCGCGTATAAGTCATCCTCATCTGGTAATCTACTTCATCCTCCCTCTATTCTTCTCGAAGTTCCGAGCAGTGTCAACAAGTGCTTGTCTCCTATACGCGAGCTACCAACACCCCTTCCAACGCCACTTCCAACGCCTCTGCCCACTCCTCTGCCGTCGCCGAGGATGCCTCGAGCTTCTTCAAAATTAGAATCGGATATAAAGAGCGAATCTACAACAACCTGTGTTTCGCCAAGTGAAGACGAACTAGACGAAATACGACCTGAATCAACATTGGAAAGGCCAACGTCCGGACTAAGACTAAAGGTTCGTATATTTTTAAACATAATGTACCTTGCACTAAAGTACTAAGCAAGTAAATGTTTTATATCCTTATATTATCAATAATTATAATTAATAAAATACATTATTTTTATTTCAGCTAAGACAGCCAGCAATATGTGCAGACACTCCAACTCCATCCACGCACCTCACAGACTCGCCTAGTCCCAGTTTTACTCATAGCCAAGATTCGGAACGCGAAATGTCTTCCCCCTCACCAGCACCACCTAGTTTAAGAGTTCCGGTTCTCACCATCGAACGAGCTTCACCAGGATCTCCACCACCAAGACGAACGCCGCCTCATTTAGAATTCCAACCGCCTCCCTTGATTACTGTGACGTATAATGCAAGTGAAGAATCAGATGAACCATTGTCACCCAGACCGCCACCGCCCGCCGGTAACATGTGCTACTTAAGTCCATTCTCTATGTCAGCTAGGGGTGAAAGAGCACCGTCAGAATCCAACCTTTCTTCCTCCGGATACAGCTCTATGGCAAGTCCAGGGCCTTCGAGATGTGGGTCTAGTAATCCTCTCTGTCCTTCTGAAATGGAAGACCCAGGGTCAGGAGGTGGACCGTCTTGTTTTCAATCGCGACGACGGCCGCTTATGAAGACCAATTCTAGCCCAGCAGCTTCAAACAATGATGGGAATGAAAGGAGACGGGGGAGATCTGATTCGGAGACTTTATCTGACGATCCGTTACTAGAGTCCAACGACGAAGGAATAGGTACAGATGAAAGAGTAGATGATGTACCATCTAGCGCAAAGGAGTTAGAAACGATGGGTGTATTGAAGGAGACCTTAGACATACCCCTAACTACTTTGTGTTCACCAATTGGAGTTACAAAATGTTCCATTGTAAAATGTATCAGTGTAGAACGTGGACTGGATGAAAAAGCATGTCTAAAACCTCCGGCTCTGCTCTCTGACTGCAGTCGACCCTTGAGTCCAGTTAGTTCAAGAAGTGAAAGTCCCTTAAGTGATAAGACAGGCTTGGGAAGGTTCTCGCCTCAATTCTATGGACGACAGTTACCGTTTACAGACTCCGATGGATTGTATGATTTTCCGAGCTCAGAATGTGTGAAAGGGGGTAGCTGCAAAACTGGTAGTAGTGCGCACAGAAAAGCTGGCAGAAGAAGAGATCGGAGGACAAATAGAACCGCGTCTCACGAAGTGGCTGGAACAGCCAAATCGACACTGCCACATATGCCTCACTCCATGCATAATTTGCTAGAGGTAAGCTATTGTGTCTGGAAAAGATAAACTGACTGATATAGTAATACCTTCAAGTATCTCTATGAAATTTCATCACAATCGGTTCAACGGTTTGGCCGTGATGACGTCATAGACAGACAGAATTACATTGATAATATTAGTATGGATCGACCATAACCCTCATAAGCTTAATGTATTGAGTTATCATATCTTATAAAGTGTTTCAGAATCTTTGAAATTTTCAGGTACCATGCGGTAACCGTGGTCGCAAAGTCAGCAGGAAACGCTCAAGATCTCAAGCTCCTGCTCTAGCATCGTCTTCATCTTCTGAGGATACCGTCTCCAATGCCTCGGTGGCATCAGTGGCGTCTGCCAGAGAATTCCGGCTACCCGACTTGGAGTTACAGGTTACATAAAAAAATTCAGAAAAATCAACAACTAGCACATTTAATTTTGAGATTTGTAGCTTTATAGAAGCACTTCTTTATTATTGATTTTTTTAGGAACCCGTTCTTGTGTCTTTGTTTACATTTGCACTGTTTAATTAATGAACACTTTTTGTAACTAAAACCTTTTTAAAAGTAATATGTATTACAAATTTGGTCATCATATTTCTAAACTAATCAACTATATTAAATAACGAGTTTTAAGACACACAGCACAGTTTTATCTTATTTATGTGTCTCTTTGTTTGTAAACTTTGCAAGGAGAAGCCAAGGTATTATTGACTTTGTTTTGATTCACTGTACTACTCGTACTGTGTTCGTTTATCACTACTTTTGGCTTTTTTTATTATTTTTGTGGCCACGTTTGATTTCAGTCTGAGCCGACGCGTTTGAAGAAACCGTTGAGGAGGCAAAAGTGCCGAAGCTCAGAGGTGATTCATCAACTACACTCGTTACATTTGTATCGTCTAACAATGTCGACCTTTGGTCAAATTCTTGATTTTTCAATTATACTATGTCGTTAGTAACTTATTTAGCTTTCATTAACTACTTGAAGTTAAATTTAAAGTATTCCGCATTATATATAACCTATTAAATATTGTTATATGATACAATGCGAATGATCGATGTTAAGTTTTAGAAGCTTCTTATCTTATTTCTTTCGAATAATGACACAATTAATAATGGAACGTGACTAACACGTTTAAAACATAAATTGATTCTAAAGTCCAAAATAATATGAGAAGTATTGTCTATCTTGAATAGATTTCAACTCACCAAACTAAAATTTGATTAAGGTGCAATTTTCTAGGATACTTCGTCGAAAATATCATCAAGCCTGGACCTTACCGAGGATTCACGAAAGCCCACAAAAGTAAACAAATTGCGAACTATCAGCAACCAAATAAGGTGAGTACACATTGTACACAGCATTGTCTACGTAACTAGAATTATTACTTGTCTTCTTTACTTCTTCTACTTAATATTCGCATGCCAGCATTATTTTAGAGTATCGTTTATGAAATTTTCCAGCGTTTTCAAATTATTAATTTTATTCTCCTTTTAAAATTTCTGTGGTCTTGCCGTATGAGTGCATGTTGATAAGCTGTATTTGACACGGCATAAATATTTTCTACATTGATCTACTTTTATAACTTTTATCGATCTATCAGCCTACAAACGTAAATACTTCGTTCTGATCCATTAAAGTATATTTGCTTGTGGCTTTCAACCATAGTATAAAGATGAAAAGCTGATCTTCATAACATAGGTACCTAGGCGTTTATGTCTTTTCTTAAGTCCGCGTTATCATTAACATTAGAATTTTGTAAACTCATTATGTTATCTTTGTTCACGATCAGCTTTTTATCTTTGTCTTAACAGTAATCTTTTTTAGCTTCTCCTTTCTCTTTTTCAATATCTTTTTTCAAATTGGCTCACTCCAGATTCCTTCGACGTCTAGAGCGGAGTTTGAAAATGAAAGAAAGCTACCCGGCGTTATCAGACGACGAAGGCGACGAGTCTTCGAGCGTGACCTCCCCGCTGCTCCAAGGCCGGAAGGACCTTAACAGAATGCCCTGCCACGCGATATCCGCCCCTCTACTGAGTGCCGCAAGACCGAAAATCACGCGCCAGAGAAGGTATGATAAGTCGTTTCTGAATGAAGAAACCAGGACGTTGAATGCTATCTCTGGACAAGATAACTCCGACTAAAGTTACATACCTACTTTTAAAGAGAATTGTTAAAAGCAATGTGATTTTACGTTTATATATTTTTTACAGTTCATCTGCGGTTCTTTCAGATTTGTATATTGTTTAATTTTCAAGGCTTTTTCAGTTTCCCGAACGATCTCAATATTTTTTTTAATTTTCCATTATTTCCAACGCTCTTCTTTAAGAGTAACGCAAAATTACATCAAATAAAAGCGATGTATTAAAGTTACAAATGATATATAAATACATAATGCTGTAATTACTAATTATACTATTATAAAAGCCGGAAATACACTAAAATAAACGCGTTTCGACAGAATTGGTGAAATGTATACAAAATTCTAATGTAATGTGATAACTTATAACTTAAGAAATACGAATAGTACTTAGGTGCATTCTTAATATTCATAGAATTAGACAATTATTGTAAATGTTGTTTGACTATGGTACCTATATACCTAGAACTTTAATTTCCTTTCAGTTCCATTTTGATGTCTTAAACTACTAGTGATTAATGGCTATTGTAAAAAGGATCTGATAGCAATAACTTTTTCATAGGAACCAGTTTACAATAAGTAGATTTTAGTGTAATGTAGAGCACTTTACGACAAGAAAAGCGAATATTGTGTTGCCCGACAGAGATGAAACGCGTTTAGGTATGATTAAAGGAGTGCCGAGAGTTTTTTTCCGCCGGCTTTTTTCTCCCGGCCTACCTTAGCGAAAAGGCAAAGCTGATGTACCGTGTTATTTAACGTTCATCGAGTGTATACAAATACCTTATGATGAATAAAAATGTTTTTATTTATTTTAATCATTAAATTTCTGTACTCCGCTAAATATAATTTCCTTTTGTACTAATGTCTATTGTAAAAACGTTTTTGTAAATATTTTTTAACGTATTGCTCAAATGCATATTTTGTGAAATGTCTTTTGTGCACTTTTTGCTACCCTGTAAATACATATGGCGTTCACGTTGTTTCATGTAAATATTAAGATGAGAGAAAATTATATTATTAATAATAATATTATATTATATAATACTTTATTATTCATTTCCGTGTACGTGCGAAGACTTGTAAATTGTTAGATTGTAAGTTTAAAAAATAAAGAAAAGGCCCAAAAAAATCTGTATACCAAATGCACAATTACTGTAAAATTATATTGTCACGTATAAATGCCACGTTAAGTTAACGTGAATGTAGGTACTTCTATAAATTTAACGTAATTATTATATTAAACCTACGTTATAGACGCACCAATAGTTTAGTGATGCAAACTTCTAGGATAGTATTAATATCGATATTTTATGAGTAGCCATTAAATTTTCAGCTGTTTTAACTTCATCGTCATTTTTCTCATAATTCATGAAAAACGTAAATCACAAAATAGTGACGTTGTATCTTTAATAAATGAATATAAAGTTGTAGTAAGCGAAATTAACTCTGTCCATTAAAAGTTTAAAAAAATTAAGTTCTGTATAAATGTATATCGAGAAATATATTATATTTTAGGGTCTATATGACGACATCGTTTTTACATTCGATTTTTAGATGTTAAGATTTTGGTTTCAGGCGGCATATTACAGTTTTCTAGTAGCTTATGCCATAATTTAGTAGTCAAAAATAACGCATAACATAAATGCTTTAGTAATATGGTATATAATATTAAGTTTTTTCATATTTCGCATGTTTTTTTTACCTCAAAAAAAATAGTGAACATAGAAAACCGGGCATTTCAACTTCTAAAGACTGACTTTTGGTTTATACAGGCAACTGAAAGGAGCACAATATTTATTTTTATATCCAAACAATAAGTATATTATTTTTATAATATGTATATATACAAGGTTTTTTCGTGAATTATTTTGATAAATCGAAGTCTTTTTAATTTAGGTCACATAGGTATTTCCATTTTTTCTCGTTTCTGTTTCGATGCACTTAAGGATAGGCACACATTTATCGTTAATACTTTTATAACAGTTAGCGCAATCTACTTATGTCCCACTATTACTTCACACCTCAATCACACTTACTCGTAGTTAATTATTATGTATTTTTTTCCTATGCGCTTGTATATAAGCTCGCATGGAAAAATGTAGGTCATTATTTGGGTTATTTCTCCCAAAAAATGTCTGCTTGCATTTTTAACTTTATCTTTTCCAAGTTAAACATCTAAAATACTTCTAATTGGAATTTTCCCTCATGCCATAAAGTATCTATACCTAGGTATTTTAGATAGTAAAAGTAATGACTATCTAATTACATTGAAACCAAAAAAGGCAAATAATTTGGATACCTTATTTCTTGATATCCTTTATCTTTTGAAGAACAAAAAGAAATACGCTTTTACTGTACTAAAAGACTCTTTCAAGTTGATTAAATACTGAATGAATAAAGAAGATTAAATCAAGTTTAACCGCCGAAACTATACAAAATCTTTACAAAAAAATTTAATAAGCAAGAGTTTATTAAAAGGCGGCAAATTCAAATTTTTTAAAGATTCTTTTTTTTGAGTCATTTAAATATCGCTTTTTTTTAAATTAATTCCAGTATCTCATTTGAACATTCTTCCACCAACTCATCATCATTGCTTGGCTCGTCAACTGTAAAATAATATAACGTACTAAAATTATGAAAAAAATGGCCTGTTCATTGAGACTGATTTTCTAAAACTTAACTCTTAAATGTTTACTTGGATTCGTTCTTCGGTGTGAATGTTTTTTTTTTTGTTGTTAAATGTATTTGTAGTTTATCTGTACCTAATTCGATATGTTCGACGTTTAAATATGTAGGTATTTCGTTGTATCACTGTGTGATCGCTTGTAGGAATTTTAGCTTTTATCGCCCAAGTTAGTTTTTTTGATAGACTAGCTATAAGAATTATTATTATACTTATTAATCGATATTTACACGAACGGATATGAAAACTTGTCCACATTTATTTCACGTTTGAGACGTTTCGTCCAATTTTTGTTTTTTAGAGAACAATTTTAAACTTAGAATGTTATAATCTTTTTTTTTCAAGCACGTTATTAGGTACTTTAAATGTTTTATTTTTATCTAATTTAGATCGTTTATTCATTGTTTAAAAAAAATAGAAAGAGCACCTAAATAACTTATAAGCAATACTATCTTAATATATAAAATACATAGTTAAGTCTAAAATATTTACTTCAACATCGTATGTTTGTCATTGTTGTAAAATGTAGAACTGTAATGACTAATTAAAATTAATAATGCTGTGATGGAAAGTGTGTGCTTAGAGTAAAGTATGGCTCAAAATATTGTCTATGGATTAAGTGAAAATCCATGAAACCTTTTTAAATGATTGTCATTTAAAAAGCTCCATATTTATATTTAAGTCAGTGATGAAACTACTACAAAATTAAATGTTCACAATTTATAAGCTATCAAAATTAGTACCAAATTTCAATATCCACCAGATTACGTCAGTTTTATGATCACTATCTAGTATTTATTCATTTTAGGTATAATGTGCTTACGTAGTAGAGCCAAGAGCAGATATTTCAAACCAAAAAGCATGTCAAGAGACGGGACAGTAAGGTAAGCGTGAGGCGAGCGGGGGGTGTTATGTTCTTGTAACAAAACATGGCCGCCGCCCGCGCTGACTTAACACGTCGCCTACACTAGTTATTGATGAAATATAATTTTATTTTTAAAAGTGTTCTAAAGTATTTTGAATTTACTGATGCAAAAACCACTCACAGTATCATAATGCACACGAAGGTATATTTTCAAATAAAATCATCTTGCGCTTGTTAGAGGGCAGACCCTTTATACTAGGATTCTGTGTTTTATACTTAGTACTAGCTGACCCCGCGGACTTCGTACCGCATATAACATAAAAAACTAAAGGGTGGACCACCCTTAACATTTAGAGGTATGAAAAATAGATGTTGGCCGATTCTCAGACCTACTGAATACGCATATACATTTGCTAAAAATCGGTCAAGCCGTTTCGGAGGAGTTCGGTAACTAACATTGGTACATGGAAATTTTATATATTAGATAATCTTTGGTACGGACTCTTAACGCGTGTTATAAAATATAATCGAGTCAATAAGATGTCTCCTCTAGTACGTAGTACATTATACCTCGATGTAGTTATTCATGGAAGTAACTACCTACGTAATTATGTGTTAAATTTATTTTTAAATTTAAATTGCAGTCTTTATATACCAACATTTATTATCTCACAGAAGCTTAAAAATGTTTTAAAGTTTTACCCATACGATGGCAATTGTTCACCTACTCGAATTTATGAATTACCATACTCTATGAACATTCAAAATAATCATGTAGGACCATCGATATTATAATTATATACGATAGATCACTTATGAAGTAATTAAGTGCACCTTTTTAGACTTAAGGGTAATGGAAGATGCGGTTGTATTTATATTAGGTAAGCAATAGGCATGCTTATTTCAATGGAATCTGGTATCATTTCTACGAATATATCTCATTTAAATTTGTATCAGACTGTTTATGACCTCAACGCAGCGGTATATGCGAATCAATTGCGATTGGCTAATTGTTGTGACGTCACAAAGCATATTGATGCTGATTGGTAAATAATAAATATCACATGGTTTCTTCCAATCATATAATGTTTGAAGTTGTCAAAAGTGTGTAGGGACATATCCTGTCATTTTTACTCTCTGTCACATATTGCCTGCCTTCAACCCTTTTTATGTCCCACTGCTGGGCACGGGTCTCTCCCCACAACCGAGGAAGGCCTGGAGCATA